>JACJUY010009005.1:0-23911 GCA_014220935.1 Platorchestia sp. MABIK | reverse complement strand
GGCTGCCCTTCAGATGTGCAGTGTGTTGAGGGCTGCATTTCAGTTGTGCACTGTGTTGAGAGCTGCTCTTCAGTTGTGCACTTGTGTTGAGGGCTGCCCTTCAGTTGTGCACTGTGTTGAGGGCTGCTTTTCAGTTGTGCACTGTGTTGAGGGCTGCAGCAGCGGGTGCTGAGGTGCAAACGCTATCATATCACACCAAGTCTCAACCACCTGAGCTCTGTTACAACTCTAAATCTCTTCACTTCAATCTTGACGAGGGAGGGCACGATCGTGAGGAAGAACGAGCATTCGTTGTTTTTTGTTTGAAGTACAGAAACAATTAAAAAATGAAAAAATGAATGGATCAATAATGTTTTCTTATCGTATATTATTGCAGCTTTGTAACAATTGTCATCTCACTGAAAAGAAAATCGAACCTCTTGTTGGTGAAGTCATGAATACTGGATTTATTTATGTACAAATATCAGGCAAGTTCTGTTTTGAACGCAGGGAGTGAAAATCGCTTTCTCGAAACGTTCTGTGCTTATTCCGTAATAAAACATACTATTATGTCCTGCGTCCACACTCATCGCTATTTAGTTTTATTTGAACTTCGAGCAAAGAGGGAGGTAATATTTTTCTATAATTTATCTTTAGTAATTTTGTAGCTCATTAAAATACTGAATTACGCTTATCAACCAAAACTAAATCTTTCAGAGACACCAAAATTGATTCATCAGTTACTAAAACTTTATAGGTATATGTTTTAGTCCTGGTTAAGTCTTTAATATCATACATTTGTTTGCATACATTTAGGACTAGGCATTGCTTGCCTCAAACGCTGTTTGTTCAGCCGAATACTACATTCTGTTCACAAATTATTCTTCATAACTTTTCAAGTGTAGGAGGAATGAAAGTCTTTTTAAAATTTGTTGTTAGAATCTAATGTCAATGACACAAATTGTTAAGTTACCTCTGCCCATCTGTAGTATTGAATAGCTTAGAGTAATTCCACTCCTGATTTTCACTGCGTGAAGAAGGCTGTGTACAGGATGAAATACACTTGGATCTGCTGTATTGTAGGATGCCTTTAATTTACCACATCGTAACATCCTTGCACGCGTCCACCCTCGCTCGAGTGACTTTAGTTCTGCGTGAAGCGATAGGTAGATACATTACACTGTCCAATATCGAGCCGCACTTCACATTTCCTGAACATTGAGCGTCAGACTTTGTTACTGAACTGAGCCGTGTAAGTGTAACGGGCTCAGTGACACGTTGTCACCATCATCAAATATAACTTTGGAATTGTTCCTCTCAGCTATATGACGTGGGGACGCTCAATAACGTCGCTGCATTTTCTTGACTAAATGGCCTGGCTCTCGGAAGGCGGACCGTCCAGAGAGCCAACCTTCCAACTGGCGGACGCTTCATCTGCCAGGTGTGTGCAAATGGTGGTTCTCTCCAATGGCGGGTCTCTCACAGGCGAGCCTCTGGACATAAGGGACTTTTTTGAATGGCGGACGCTTTATGGCTGTTTTCAAATAACGATCTACGGTAAATGGCGGAGCTTCAACGCAATTTGTTTGTACGTCTTAGCAGTAGCTAAGTAATTAATATCGTTACACTTAGCACGGTTCCATAACGCATCTTTATATTCGCTGTAGTGGATGCTCTTACCATTTGTACGTAAATAATATCCATCCAAATTTATATACATGCAAGATTAACTTGCATTTTTATTATTATCATAATTACTATTATTATTATTATTATTATTATATTAGAAAGTTTTAGCCTCCCTTAACCACGACATAGATGTTCCATGAGAGGAAGGAGGAAGGCGCCATTTAGTATGAAGTTGAGGGAACGTGGAATCTATGCAAAAGGTGCACAGAAACAGTAAGCAAAGAAAGAAGTTCATGAAACAAGAAAAATTTGAAGAAGAAAGTAGTAGGAGCTGAAAAACAGGACAGCAGTGAACCGAAAAAAGATGGTCCGCAACAGAACAAAACCCAATTTTATTTCAACAAAAAGAAAGCGTACCTAACCTTTAGCTCGGACCCTCACTTAGTCTTCCTGAGAGCGCTAATTCCCATAGTTACAACAGTTGTATCCCTCTGAGGGGAGATTAACTTGCATCTCCATGGAACCGCTGTGAACTAATTTATCGGTTGCTGAAATATTTTGCCACTGCACATTAGACATAGAAATAACGACTGGCACGTAAAGACTTTTAAATAAATGAATAGGCGTATAAAATGAAGTATTTGACTGTAAATTCCTATGTTTAATAATAATGATTTAATCAAACCTACGACTCACGAAGCTGTCAACGAGTTTCTGATTTTCCAAAAAATTTCACTCCCGAGAAAGATTGAAAGTTCTAAGGAAAATTAAATCTTTTCTCAAGATGCCTGGAAACTGTGTGAAAAACAAGCTAGTTGAAAAAGAAGAGCTATTGACGACTGAAATTATTAAACAATGTATCATGAAAGCTATAAATGTATTCAAATCATTCATCCAAGAAAATTTTACCTACCTGAAAATTAAACCAAGTAACATCGGTGAAAAATTCAAAGTATGATTCCAGGAGAGGAAAAAATTGTAACACAAAAATACATTTTTCACTTGCAAATCTCATGGTTGAGGCTTGATAGTATATCAGTAAAAATTAACAAAAATTAAGTGTGTTTACTATTATAAAAATGATGATTCATTTGCGAAAATGATGTAATATAACAAACAGTCTATACTCCCTTCGCTCAGGCTAGTTCTCAGCTCGGTGACAAACCATTCAGCAGCGAAAAATGCATTTTCTGCTTCAACTGATGACAGTAATTGTTGCCAATCCTACACCGATCAGATTGAAAATAATTGATTCGTTGTTGAATGAAAGAGCTGCAGCTCTTGTTTCACACTCGTTTTCAAGATAAGATGTTTCTCATGCGTATTGACCGCCTTGCCTAACCTTTGAGTTTCTAATGGCAACAAGCAAACAATTTCTAAAACAATAGGATTATGAACATTGCACTTGATGACTGTACGATATCATAAAATGTAAAGGTTAATTTTTCTTGCCGCCGTCACATGGAGACCAAATGGTAATGTTCGTCATAATCATCTACAGTCGGCGGCGCCAGTGGGTCTGTCCAGCGCCACGAAACCGTCAGATTTCAGCCTTAGTTTGACACCAACTTAGTCATACCATGATTTCCGGTTCTGAAATGATGGAATGACTAAGCTGGTCACTAAATGAGGCTTAAATCTGACGGTTTCGTGGCCGTAGACATACCGCCTGGTGCCGCCGACTGTAGATGATTATGACGAAACACTACCATTTGGTCTCCGTGTGACGGCGGCCTTAGGGTGAATCGCTTTTTCTAACCTTTCCTTACGCATCGTTGATTTCTCTTGCACGTTTTCCCTGCTCTCAGTGTCCTCAGTTCTAATACATCAACACTGATTAATCTTTCTCAGTGTAAAACTCTTAAGAGCGAGCTGAATTAGATTTTCTTCATAAAAGTTCCCAACTTCTGTCTTATTACGTTTTTTTCAAAATTTAACTTCAACAATCCTACCAATCGACCATAGCGTCTTCCACTAACTACATTTTTTCAAATAAAGGGCTTCAAATTATGGATAAACCAGAATTTTGCACGTTCCTCTAATCTATAACTAAGAGCGACCGTCGTGTGTTTATATATTTATTTATATGTTTCATTTCACGCTCTTCAAAATAGACAGGAAGAAATTAGCACTAGCGGTTTTGGTTTCAGTTCACTGGTAAATTAGTACACACATTTTCGCTGTACAAGTGCACTATAATAAGTCACTTTCATAAAATTAAAGATCTAGAGCCTTAAATACTCGAGTTCGTATGTCGTGGATACCGAGTTCGGCGGGGTATTGCATATTACAAAATACATACGCAAGCTCGCAGTTGCTTTCAGTAATGCTTAATTTCTGTATCTAGGACATCACAGGAATGGCTATAACTACTTCCATTGCGGCTCAAAAATACGGTTTTCTAAGTGTATATTACAGTCACAAAAAAAATAAGTTACCTACGAAATAAGCTTATTAAGCATGGAAACTTCACTCGAAAAAAAGACTGAATTGAGAGCGACATGAAGAGCGAGAAAAAGATTATCTCAAGAACGTTTGGTAATAAAACTGAATCCATTGCATTGTGTTCTTATATTTAATTTTATGTAGCATCTTTACAACATTATTTACCATCATGTTTGATGTGCCATCACTAGTATAATAATAAAGTCTTAAACTCAGTTGGTCGTCTCTGAAGTTAAATATAGACAGTATAAAGTTGCCCATTCCAAGTTTCACGTTGAAGGTCTACAAAAGTTCCAATAAAATTTAGTTAAAATTTAACAGTTCTAATTAAAGTTCCCAATTTTCCTTTTTTCAAATTTTGTTGTACTGCAATTTAAACTAATGTATTCGATATTACCTATATTATATGTGAAGATCTTTGGAGTTTTTGATAGTAAAATGTCCTAGCGAGTATGTATATTCAACAAACGTACTACTTCGCGACCAAGAGCTGATGAATTGGGCATATTGCTGCAAAATTTTCATTTTCAGAGGTGACTAAATTTTTGAACAATTTTGCATTATACCTTACTTTTTCAAACGCTTCTTTGATGCCTGTAACAGTGGTTTCGTTTTCATAGCAACTCTGAGACGCTGAATTACATCCGTTATCACAGTATCTACGATACAACTGTCTATTGCTCTGCAAAAAACTATCAATTAACTCGTCAATTTTTCGGCCTTCGGCGGAGATAAGTTACATTGCATCTCTATCCATTCGAGTCAATTGCCGAGCGCTTCACATCCAGCCCTGTACGTTCCGTACAGTATACCGCTCAATGACATGAGTCCGAGCTATTCGTACGAATACCGTACACGAAGCAGACACGCCGGTCAATTATACGGCAGACGCGCACCCATTTCCGGAGAGAATCCTACATAAGTTGCACTCCCTGCTGAGCAGCTTCACTCGTCCGAGCAGCAGCGCAAGTCATTATTAACTCGAGCTAAGAGCATTAGCACTATTTCACTGCACCTAAACGACTACAGCTTGTCGTGCTCTGAGAAGCAGAGCGAGCGCTATCTCCTGCGACTTGAGCTAACGACTACGTCAACGCGCACGTAATGCTGTTTCAGAACGCTGAGAAGGGTGTATGGCGGACGCCCTCTCAGAGTTTTCATCACTCACGAAACTCAGCAATGTTGATGCTCTACTGCCGAGCTTGACTGCAGTACAACATACGGCTCCAACTGAAATAAATCATCATGATGAACCTTCCTCCTTCTTGTCTTTATTTTCTAGTCAGGTACCACTCACTGCGGATTACAGTCGGTCATTCACACAGGTATTCCATATGTGAACCATTTCAGATCGAAAATGAAAGACCAAACTGGACTCGTGAGAAAATATTTGTGATGTTAGTGGGAAATATCACCCTTAAGTGAATATTTCTATGTGACGGAATCTACAATATTATGTACTTGAGGTGATGATAGATTGAACTGAGAAGAACGTGAATGTTTATTAAACATCTTTGGGAAATACTTGAAGGTATTTAAAGTATATAAAAATGAAAATGAATTTCCCCCTTATGCTAATTCTAAACATGTTTCTTTAATTCACTCCATCTCATTACTCGAAGCAGAGAGCTGAAGATTGCTTCATGTTAGGTCAGACAATTGAATGTGTTCAGTGACAACCAATCAAGCAAGCTTACAGACAAACTAGACTATCAGGGTTTATTGGTAAACACATAGTTCTGGTTACAATTTAAGCACATCTAAGATTAGATTAATCAAAGTTACGGTAAAATTAAGCCAACTCTTGTGTAAATAAATCAAACTTGGGTTTAAATAAATCAAAATTTAATTTAACTCACTTAAATTTAAGTTTAAATAAATCAAACTTGAGTTAAAATAAAACAAACTAAATTTAACTAACTTAAATTCAAGTTTAAAGTGAATCAACTTCGATTTAAATTCAATAAATATGAATTCCAATTAATCAACCATATATTAAAATTTACATACCTTGAGCTATAGTTAATTTCAGTAAAATTTCGATTTGATGTGCTCATTGCCCCTATTGCGTCATGTTGAGTCATGAGCAGCACTCAGCGACTGCTACGCAGTGTAAACGCTCATTGCAATGCAGGAAATGACCAATAGGGATAACATAATTTCACATGTATTATTGTTAATAAAATTTCACGCCTGGCCATTCTTGGCCAAGTAATGCAACCCCAGCGGAGCACAACACCCCAGGACCCCCAGAGAGCTGCTACAAAGAATCGCTCAAAAAGTTACGCGGACTCGGAGGCCTGCATGTCAACACGGCCGAACACGGACCCGGCAACGAATGCCATGCGAACGCGGACCGAGGTATGAACACCGACAGAGCTGAGCAGTGAGGCATCTTACTGTCTCCATAATGAAGGAATACAACTGGCCCACCCGTGTTCCGGTGGGCAGGGTGGGTGCCCCAATTATTTTGTTTGATTTAATAAAATGGATTTCAATTAATGTTTGCTTTAGAAAAATAGACAGCATCAATTAAAAGTCATTTCGCTATCCAACATTTTTAGTAAATTAATAAAATGTTACCTCCAAAAATTTAAATTTGTCTTTCTCTTTTAGCTTTGTTTAGTGCGAGTGATCGCGTTGAAAAAGGTCTATCAACTTGAACCAAAACCTCATTCTTTACTGACCAGCTTGTGAATAAATTCATTTAAACCCCTTATTGTTTACCCTAGAAATTGATTGATAACCTTGTTTTTTACATTGGTAAAATAGGTCAATCTCTATAAGAAATCTGCTCGTGTTCCGTCAGTTCGTTTGTATGCTCGCTCGTTCGAACGCTACGCTCTGAGCAGTATCAGTGTTACGGTTGACTGCCGTCACCAGGTCAGCTGTCGTTAGGTAAATTGAAAATTTATGGTTAGCTAAGGATGGGTTACGATAGGTAAGGTTAGTATCGGAGATGTTTTGGTAGTATAAGCTAGGGTTTTGGGAGGCTTGGTAGTCTTGGCATGTGTTAAATTTGGGTCGTTTGCTTAGATTTCATAAGCTAGTAGTCTATGTTAGGATGATTTGTGATTAGACTGGTTATGGTAAAATTGTTTATGGTATGAAAGGTTTTGACAAAACAAATGTGATGGTAGGAAATGTTTTCATGGTTCAGGTTTTGGTAAAATAGTTTATGGTAGCATAGGTTATGGAAGAATACGGTATGGTAGTATAGGTTATGGTATGTTAAGTTAAGATAGGATTGGTTAGGCTTTTTATCGGCCTAATGAATTAAAATTTACTAGAAACTCTCACTGGTCAATAAAAATTGTTCCTTCCCATTCATTTACTCCAGATGTTCAGTTTAATTTTGCTAATGTTTATCTATTGATCCCTCAATCTCCGAACACCAGTAAACACAAGAAGCTCAAGCTTTCAGTGCCACTGAGCGCAAGTTATATTCTCCATAACGCCTCACGTTAGCGAACTGCTGAAAAGTTAAATGGTTAAGACCGTCTCGCGGTAAGTAAATATTGACGGTTCGCCCACAATCAAAGCTTCACGCGCATTAGATACGGCTTGGCTATTAACATCTTGCTTGTGATACGACTCATCGATGGGTTGTGGTCATGTTCTTCCCGCTGCGATATGACCCATCGATGGGTCGTGCCCAAGTTCTTCCTGCTGCGATACAACCAATCGAAGAGTCGTGCTCAAGTTCTTCCCGCTGGGATACGACCCATCGAAGGGCAGTGCTAAAGTTCTTCCCGCTGGGATACAACCCATCGCAGGGTCGTGCTCAAGTTCTTCCCGCTGGGATACGACCCATCGAAGGGCCGTGCTCAAGTTCTTCCCGCTGGGATACGACCCATCGAAGGGTCGTGCTCAAGTTCTTCCCGCTGGGATACGACCCATCGAAGGGTCGTGTTCAAGTTCTTCACGCTGGGATACGACCGATCGAAGGGTCGTGCTCCAGTTCTTCCCGCTGGAATAAGACCCATCGATGGGTCGTTTGAAAAATGTTAACAATCTTTCAAAATTATTGGTATTTAATGGACCCAGTTGATGTTTGGTATTTATAAATTGCTAACAACTCTGGACTTTCAATTTGAGTTGAATATTGAACTTCAGTTTAAGCCATCGTAATCAGCGTTTTAAATGTGGATCTCAAGTTATTTGGAGTGTTTGAGGAATTTGTCCCTAACTTGTACGAAATTTAGGGGCAGAGGAGGGGTGGGGGGGCGTGTTGGCATGGGAGGGGAAAGGAGTGGGAGGGACGAGAGATGGTGGGGAGGGAAAGGAAATGAAGAGGTGGGAAGGAGACGAGGAGGGGAGGACAAGACGGGGAGGGGAGGGGGGGAAGAGACGAGGAGAGAGAGGGGGGGAGGAGACGGGGGGAGAAAGTGCTATGTGACTGTTCTTTCTCATTCCAATTTTTAACCTCAAGGAAAACTGAATATTTCGAATAAGTTGGCAGAGGAAAATTTCAAGTGAGTACACAGGGTTACACACATGTTTTGGCACAATTGAAGACATCACGACTCATCAAAGAACGCGTCTCAGAGGTAGAACAATTGAGAAACTTAAGAAACGTGCATTTTTATTTTGGTTTGAAAAGTGAATGGAGGGCGAAAGACATATATAGAACGAATCTGTGATGACACTTGAGCTTTGCAATTTTACGATACCAAACAATGTTGAAATTGTGGCGAGTAGAAATAAATGATTGGACATGTCAAACGAAATTTTCATGTGCGCTGGTTTGTAGAGTTTAGAGAGTACCAATTCGAGAAGAAAGAGATTCTCAAATGACCATTTAAAACATTAATTGTTTGATAAGTGTCGGGATGAAGTATACCCAATGAAATAAAATGATTGTCTGAAAAATCTAACACAAGCCTAAAACATTTACCATTACGAACTAAACAAAGATGCAAACGTCGAATTGGAAATGGTATTTTAAACGCTCTCGTGTTTCAGGGCATTAAGATGGATAAGGTGAATGTATAGAATGGGATGTGATATCCTGACGAGCTAATCGCAATTCCTCGCCACAGGAGGACACTCAATGCCCTTGCTGCCAAGGTTAAACACAAAAAGTACTCGAGTACATTTCTACCAAGCACTGCCCAGCTTTGACAGTATTCTATGACGATATTTATAACAGTTACATTCATAAACATGAGGAAGAATATCGTTGTTAAGGCAAAAAGTGATTCCGCTGTAGCCACTTTCGCTACCTTGCAGACAAACTCAAACCACTCTTTCTACTTTGATTCACTATACGCTTCAGAAGTTCTAGCTGCATTAACGCACTATGTAGCAAATCATACAGGAAAACTATATTCAAAATAAATTCTTAGATATGGGGCTCCTCTAGTTTCACCTATTTTTACCATTATTTTAAATAAATACTTTTCATCAGCCTCCTTTCGTGATTTATTCATGTTACACGAATAACTCCGATCCTCAAGATTGATTTCAGTCGTTCTCCGACAACTGTAGACCAATTTCTACATCCGGATTTTCGGAAACATAGAACACAAAAAGGTGTAGCTCTATCGAGTGGATAATTATAATTTATTCCTCTGTGACAAGCAACTCTTCTTTCGAATTAAAAATTAACTACTCAAATCATTTTGAATCATAATCAAATTTTCTTTTCAAATATTGAAGAGGGAAACGTAGTTTTTCCTATATTCCTAAATTTTTCAAAAACGTGTTTAATCGTGTAGATCAAAACATATTTCAGTCTTAGCTGCACCACTACGGCATAGGAGGTCTTCCTCACGAATGATTCAATTCCTACCTCTTTAAACCGTAAACAACATGCAGTGATGGACAATTCCACTTTACACTTGTTGAACAAAACTCATGGAGTCCCTCAAGGATCTGTTTTTGGGCCACTTCTTTGTTTATTTGATTTTTTAAACTGTATCGTGTAATCAACATCATTCCTCAAATCCACACTGTTAGTGGATGACAGCATATCATTATTTCATTTCCCACACCAAAACACCGTGAAGTTGCAAACTCAATTAAATTAGGAAATAAACAACGTTTCACTCTGGCGCGGAGCAAGAACAGTACAAACTCTAAAAAGCCTGAATAAACACTATTCTCTGATAAGATATAACACCGTTCCTAGCATTTTGATCAGCAGGGAACAAAATCAACAGTGACCAACATAGAACAGAAAATAATACTGGGTGAAAACTTAAGATTAAAAAATCATTTCAATCTAAAACGCATAGAGCTCTCCAAATATATTTAAATCAAATACAAAGTCCAGCGCATCCTTCCTAGAGAAAGCGAAACGAATCAGAACGCACTAATCCATCCGTATATAATAGCATGACATGGAAATTAGTTAAAGGCTCCATTCCAATGCAGAGATGTTTTCACCAGGGACAGAAAAAAACCATTTATTATCTACTAAGGAAACGTGGAATCTATGCACAAGATGTATTAAAACTCAGGATACCGCATTAAAACAGCCAGTATTCGAGGGAAACGAATAAATAATAATGGAAGGATTGATAAGGTTCGAAAACTAAAAGCGAAGTAGGCACGGAAATAGATTTCAAAAAGGCGTATTTGTGTCTATGGTAAGCCAACAGTAGGCCAAGGTGACCAGTCCTATAGCGTAGGGTAGAAATACTTGGCTAAAATAAGCTTGGGCCGCCGTCACACGGAGACCAAATGGTAACGTTTCGTCATAATCATCCACAGTCAGCAGGACTACTCGGTCTGTCTAGCGCCACGAAACCGTCAGATTTCAGCTTTAGTTTGGGACCAGTTTGGTCACACTAAGGCTGAAATCTGATTGTTTCGTGGCCCTGGACAGACCGACTAGTGCCGCTGGCAGAAGGTCATTACGATGAAACGTTACCATTTGGTCTCCGTGTGACGGCGGCCGTAGGCCTATCCTTTGCCACTATAGGGGATACGAAAGTGTGTTAAATAAGGTTTGAAGCCTGCTACCACCCAGACAAAATTAAAACGAATAAAATATTCATATTACAAAAAATCAATTTGATCTCGCTCCAACTTAATCAAGAACCCATAAATTTGGCGACTGCTTGATTTCTACCGACTTGCTATCGGATAAATTGCTTGGAATTAACGAAAATTCTGTCTTATGATATCAAGTTTACGTTAGATTGACAATCATGACAATTTGGCATGAAATGGAAATGAGCTAATAGACTCATATCATTAAAAAGCTAGGTCTCAACTTAGCATATTTTCTCCGGTATCTAATTCTGGAACTGAATACTTTCCTTCTGATGTTGCGTTGCCTCACCTACTCGACCGGCAAATGTAGGCTTGAAATATACATGCTCTCATATTACTAATACTAAATAATTTTTTTTAAACGGAAGCAAATTAAAGAAACAACACAAAATATCGTTTATATATACCTTATTCTTTACCATGAATGATAGACAAGGTAGAACTTAACAATACAGTCACCATTACAAGCATGGCTATCTGAAGAACAATAACATTCATCAGAACGTCAAACTGTACTTCCGCCACACATTTTCTATAGAAGTTTAGGAACGCCAAACATCCGAACATTAAATTCCCAGCACGAAATCAATCGGTACCATCTACCACTTTCTCCATGTACATTTCACCGACGTCAAAGAATCCAACCCAACCCAGGTGTTCAGAAGACCATCAATCTCAAAGGATAGAACTAATCTTTTCGGATGTTTTCCATGAAAGTTTATTTTCTCCCCTTGCTTATCAAAAACTAATGCTACTCACAAAACTTGTTAAACCAACCACGGACAGTTTTTCGTAATAAAATTGTCGGCCATTGAACAGCTCACCGCTGCAAGATGTGAAACTAGAATTTAATGACTCTTATTCCTACTACATTGAACTTCAGACCAGACATATGACGCCCTCAAAAGTTTGTGTTTTCGAAACTTGCTCACATATTAAATTCAAATTATCGTACGAGATCACTTTCAAAAGTGAATCTCTTCAGAAATTGAAGGACTTCCGACCATAACCTGCACTGTCAAATGTGATGTACAAATTTCACAGCAGCGCCTACTCTCTTGGCATTGCCTATCGTAATTTCACAGCACAGATAGATCAACATATATAGACGTAATTAGCACAACCAATCAACCCTTTACCCAACGGGTACTCTCAGCCTACGCTTCCTTCATCTCCGCCTTTCGCTCCCGTGCCTTAGAAACAAACCATCCATTCAGTAAAAGGCGACTCTCATTCTGGATTACTCTTTTTCAAAATAAGGGGCTTGAAATCTTGTTGCTAAAATAAAGCTGTTCTTGTATTTACCTGCCCTTGTAATCTATAAAATCGCAACGTTAAATCGATTTTAATAAAGAAATAATGATCATAACGTTTCAAAACCTGAATTCCGGTAAATTCATAGAGCCAACCCAAAATGAATGTTATTGCTTGTGCTCCCTCTACTGCTTATGATCAACAAATGAAATATTTCCTGTCCTCCGACTGTACAGCCTCTAACCTCTGGTGTGCCACTTCACTACAAGCCGCCACTATCTGGCTGCGTACCGTAGCGGTAGCTTGTGGTCCCCCTGCAGGAAATCCGTGGAGATTTCCGCGTCATAGTAGTATTTTTAGTAGTTTTCTTCGTCTGTGCTAAGGGTTTGTCCATTTTAAGGAGGCAGTATACCCAAGCTGAAGAGTCCGTAACCTACGAATGGATTTCTCTGAAATTTTCCCAGGTGTGAAATGCTACAACGATAAATTTGTTTCTTCTTGTGTCTGCATCAAATTTTTTTTTAAATACGGAAAGATTAGGATTTGGGAATGTACAATCTATTTCCACTCTTTTGAAGGTACAGAACTGATGATTGGTTTGTAGAGAGCTTGTATATCTATCTAACGATAAGGTCTGATGAATTTTAAATCACGTTATTTTTGAAATTTTAGGGATTTCTGGAGAATGTATTACCCAATTTTGTCTATTCCTTTTTTTGTGTCGTATAACTATCAAATTAATCAGTGTTGCAAAAATTGTAAACCTTATGGATAGAGTTTGCTAAACCCATCGAATGGTAAATTTCCCATTCTTTAACTCAGAAGTTGTGGGAGAATATGCATTGAAGGAACCAATTGGCAAGCTTCCAGAAAACGTGTTTTAGTCAAAGAATTTTTGATAATCTTTCTACTTTTTGTTCTAAGCGTTTTCTACAATAAACTTTTAAACTGTTGTAGCAGTTTTTAAGCCCTTTCGATTGATGTATTTGCCATTGCTGTAGCTTTGGAACTATAAGAGAAAATTTAAATTGGGAGATAATAACTATAAATATCCAAAACGTCAGGTTTTCTTGACATTATTTCTTATATTGTCCACCAAAGGTCTTTTTAAATCGACACCCCGGATGTGTAGCTCTTTTCGAACCCCTTTCGATTAGCGTGTTCATCATAGAGCTATGATACTGCGGCTGTCGTCAAGCTATAAATGAAAGCGTGTGTACACAAAACAGCTGGATTCTTGAATCGCCAAATTATAACCCAGTGTCAGAATGTTTCGTTCTAATATGAAAACACTTTGAGTTGCCCATGAACAAACTCTATTGCCATTGCCACAAAGAAACACGCCCAATTGACCAACAATAAGGAGGGTTGGTAAGGGTCGCCATTGCGTCAGAGTCACGCTACCCCACGCGCTCTCCCCCCTCTCGGGGACGTTCCAATCTGAGTCGACGCGAGCAAGTGGTGCCAATGAAAGCGCAAGAAAATCCTCCAAGATGTATTTAAAAACAGAAAATCCACAATTCTTCTGACTGCCGCCTCCTAGACCGTCCCCAAAGCATCAGCGCCAGTTGCGCACGCAACCACTCTCAACAGGCGTGGCTTCATGTGTTAACCAGTAGTCAATAATATGTTATTGAAGTTAAGAAGTCTCACGTTTCTAATGGCCTGTACCATTCCTGGAGCTATTAACAGCAGATCGATTAGACGGTGGTTTAACTACTTCCGAGAACCAATATCATCGTGATCCCATCGTGCGGTCGCCGGTATCTTTTGATACGAACTTATTGCTACTGACGGCGTAATAAGCGGTGTACACTAGTTTCAAACTGGCTGTTCAGAACAGTAAAATAAATGAATCGCCGTTAGAGTTACACCATTGGTCACCTGTAGCGAACCAATCGACTTAAACCAAACTTATCGATAGTATCGCAAGTGTGTTATCAGAAGTAGCAGGCATCTGCAGGGGAGGGAAAGGTGGAGTCCCTGTCGTCCGTTTCGCCGTCTCCAACCTCCGAAACTTGTAGCGCTAGCCGTCAGGGCTGTCACTGCTGGGCATCGGTCCCCCCATCCCACCTCCCGGAGTCGATGATGACCAGTAATTAGCTGGGTAGAATTTGTGGGAAATTCCACACAACTTCATTTTCATTTTCAATTTACAAGGAACAAAAAGTCCCTAAAGTTTTATTCATTTATTATAGAGCCATTCAAGGTAGTTTATACCTTAAGGCTTTCGAAAGCAAACACATCCGTGTCCGCATAAAGTTTCAAGTTTAAGTTGAGTTGAGTTCTGAAGTTTCATTAGTTTCAATAGTGTGCGACGGTTCCTCAAAGTAAGATTAGGAACGATGCTTCGCAACGTCAAGGCACAGAATAAGAAACCGAACGGTGTCTCAGCAGGGCAGAGTAGGTATGCTCAAAACTAACGTTGTCGACAGAGCGCGAAGCCAGGGTATTAAGGCCAACATGCCGACCTGAAGTAAAGAAAAACCGAGGTAAGTTTAAACTGACAACAACCTGCGACAAAATTAATACTTTCGGAAATCAAAAGTTTCAAGTTGTCAATTTAGACAGCACACCTAAACGCACCCGCAAGGCCTAAACGAAGTTGCACGTTAGAGGTGAGGAAGACGAGACGCTGGACTGAGGAAAGAAAACTGCCAGTGGAGTGCCTCCCAGTGTCAAAGGCACGGAACCTAGCGATCATACTGAAGGCAAACAAAACTAAATTGATGAACTGTTCAACCAAATTTACGACCAATTAGAGCAAACGAAAGCAAATAAATCATGCAAGTCAAAAATCAGTTAGGACAAACTAAACCTACAACCACTCACCAAAGTTTATTGCCACACTTGTGGGTAATGTACCACTTTCAGAAGAATGTTGGGAAATTTAGAGGAAAACAGTCGAAGGTAGGTGTTCACGTAAGGACAGATGAGATAGATTAAGGTTTTTATTCTGATGAAAGTCATAGGCCCAGAAAAAGTAAATTTTAAATCAGCTGTAGGATGAATAATATCGCATCCAAGTATTAGAAGCTGAATTAGCAGTAATTCAAGTTCACCGAGATATGAACATTGCTCAATCTCTAATAAGGTACGGCAAGTGTTTTTTTAAATTCAATTTCAATGTTCACAGGTTAATGTATTAACGCTTAAAACCCTGAACACCTTTGAGAGATTTAATAAACCCAAAAATGAACAATAATAGAAAAATAGACGCAGCCACGCAAACGTAAATATAGTTGGAACACAGAAGCAGCAAGAAATTTAGGATACTTGGGTATTGTGATGATAAATTAGAGGGTTGACACGGGCAGGACGCCGCTCCAATGCAGAAACAGATGAGCTCTCACCTTAAATCCTAACTAAATACTAAAGAACTCCACCGACATTACTTCCCATTGACTGCAATAGGACCGAAAACAACGGAAAGAAGCAAAGCGGCTCGCCCAACTTCACGCCACGGTCTCAACTGACAAGTGCACCTCGCGAGCATGTGGGAGATTTTTCCCACAAATTCATTAGACATAGTTGAAGGTTTCTGGTTAGCTGGTCAGTGTAGTGGTATTGCAGTGTCGGGAATTAAAATTTTGCCAAAGAACGAAAGTTATCCGGATTGGGAAGAGCGTTCAGATTGTATACCGAGATTGTTCGAGCTTGAATTGCCAAGTCTATTGTCCTAGCTGGATTGAAAATATTCCATTGGCTCAATGGTTCTTAAAATGTTCTGGTATAATAAACAGATCTTATGATCACCAATTCCTGTGCCTTAAACGATTCGGAATATCACAGTCGGAAGCCTTGAAATTTGTGGCAAATGTTGATCCCGTATAATTCGTGAGATGCATGTCAGAAAACTCAATTTTATTTATGCAGATGCCATTATCGACCTTAGAGAAAACGGATGAAGTAAACTTAGGGTCAATGAGTAAATTTACGACGTATTGTAAGAGTGATCATTTTTTGTAGACGTTAACGTATGTGCTTGAAAAAAATCTTGAGATTGGAAAAGTTTTCGAAACTCCATCTATTTATGAAGTAGTGGAGGAGGCCATAATTACAGTATTCGTTAATCTGTATTGCAAGTTGTGATCGTGGTGATGATGAAGATTTGAACTTTGAATGTTCATGTGTCCCTCTGTGAACCGGCAGAGAGCAGAAGCTGGAACACTGTAGAAGGATTAGTTAGACAAGACGAAGAACTAGTCATCTACTTGGGGAGTTTTCATGTACAGCTGAAGGAGAACTGACTGCCGGAAACCCAGAGAACAACAATGCTTAACATGCTAACAATCTGAAGCTTATTTTCGTTATGTTACCGAGCTCTTGACGGAAACATACGACTTCTTCTTCCCAGCGCTCCCGTTTCACTGATGCAACTCTCAGTTTCTCTTCATTTGACCTGAGGTTATGCTTCAGGGCCAGTCTCCATGTCTGGCTGTTAGCTTCAAACTCAGAGCCTTAAAATTTTAGGTTTCATTCCGTTACTCATGAGAGGTATCGATAAAACCCTACTAGAATTCTCTCCAGGCCGCTCATTACACGCAGTTGAAGCTACAGAATTACAACCAGAACTGTCTTCTGAACTATTCGAACATCCCTGCGATTATGGTGCCTGTTTTTCTTGCTTACATTTTACTGTTTTGCTGGAGCCTTACCTTGTTCTAAATACGGGTGCTCAGCGTCAGATAGTGGCTCGAAATTCCTGGGGAATTCACTTCGATAGCCTGCGAAAGAAACAAAAAGTAATATTGATTGCTGAAATCATTTCCGCAATTGGTACATAGTAATGTGGTCTTACATAATGATAATAAGCATTAGCCTAATATGCTCTCGTGAAGAAACTTCTAAGGAATGTTACTTTGCGTGATTGAGAAGATCGAAGCACAGCGCATCGTAGTTGGATGGACACATGGGAGCAATGTTGCGCTTGTAGTTCTTTCACTCGTTGTAGCTGTTCACAGAGTAAAACTGTGTAACAATTGTCCTTTAGTTGCTCACCTGAAGTAGAGTTGTTAGAGCTGTCCTCAGAATGATGGAACTGAAGACGATCTCCATGCCTCTTATGATGTGCATTAACCAGCATTGCTGCTACATCATCGTCGGGTAGCAAATAGGGGTGCTCGGGTCCAAACAGCGACTCGTTAGAGGTGAACAGTAAATGCGTCAGTTTGGATTACTGCAACCTTCTAACTATGTATTAATAGGTCAGTCTACTAATAATCAAAAATGACGAGTTAAACCTTGAATTATAACAAGATGCTCAAAGTTTGTTTTGTTTGTGGTATTCTATTGACCTTTAAATTTCAAAAAGAGGCTTTATTGAAAATTTTAGATGGAAAGCAAAAAATATCGAGGTACTTTGAAAAGAAACGCGTTTAATTCAAGCAGAACATTCAGCCAATGTTTTTTTACGATTGCTCTGTGACGGTAAGTTCCAACGGCAAATTCATTCCAAGAACTTCTACTTCACGAAATAAAAACTATGGAACGTAAAACATGGATGACGAATTAGAGATTCCAACGCTAACTTCATCGTCCATTATCGTAATTTTCGTTTCCACAAAATATTTCCGCACATGAATTACTCGCCCATTACTATGCGTTACCGTGAAGAAGCACACACGAAGTTTCCATTCCAGAAAAGACGAAAGTTCTCGTGCACGATTTCCAGCTGTTGACTGAGTGGAGCAGTTCATCATGTACGCGTTCGGTCCAGATGTTGACAGAACGCGTTCGCATTGAGTGATCATGGTTGTTTAACAATGGTTCTCGGTTTACAGGACTTGTAAAATGAGTTAATTCTTAAATTAATACAAAAATATTAAAATTAGGTTAATACACGTTTTTCAAATACTGGACCTCAAAAAAAAATCTATCATTTTGGTACATTTCAAAAATCTCAACCTCACGAAATTTTTCTAGTTCTTCACGTGTTAAAAGACGAAGAGAATTATTAATCATCTTTACTAAAACACTCGCCACAAAATTCGATATCACTGTCTATATAAAGCAACGTTTCGATGTACGCACATCATAATCAGGCTGAAAAATACAGAGTAAATTTTATAGTCCCAATACTAAGAAAGGTCAATCAATTGCAAAAACTAAATCAGACGATATTAAAACTAACACAGATCACATTGCAGTATAACTAGAGGTAAATAATTAGTGTAGTAGGAATACTGAACTCTAGATGACTAGCCAATATTGAGCAACAACTATGTACATGTTCACAGCACCAGAGGCAAGGGCAAAGAGACTTACGTTCTCGTATGTCTTATTTGAACTGATAAATCACGTTGGCTTTCTCGAGGTCACTGACCCTGGATATGGAAATATTATTCTTTACTAGATCACTGATTTTACGGTTTTTGTAAAACACACATACTTTAATAACGGTTTCAGGATCAATAGGTTCTACAAAATTTTTAACTGTATTCCTGAAAGTCGTTCATCAATTTTGTAGTTCTTGTGCATTCGATTTTCATAAAATCCATTTACATAACGTGTACAAGGTCCAGGACTATCATCACTGCTCAGAATTCGTTAAGTTAATTATCCTGTCAACCAGAGTATTAGGAAAATTGTTATTTATCAGCAATCTTTTAACCCGAAGAAATTCAGAATGAAAACTTCCCTCACTACTGCAAACTTTATGAGCTCTATTTAATAAAGGATGAATAACGCCTTCTTTATACTTGTGGAGGATCGCAATCATAATTAATAGTTTCACCAGCATGAGAAGGCTTTACGTACACAGACCTCTGGAGAGCACCCAGCGAAGCTTCAACCAATACATCTAAAAATGGTAACTTCCCATGTACGTTCAACTCATAAGTGAAACGTAACTCTGCTTCAATGCCAGGCCATTCGCAACTTACGTTCCAACAAAGAGATAGTCATACGAAAAGCTGATAAATGCAATAAGTACGTACAGTTCAAGCATGATGACTACAAACAGAAATTAGATAACATACTCGCTGATGATATTAAGTTTGAACAGTTGCATCGGGATCCAACAGAGAAATTAAAGAAAACACTGAACGAACTCATAAGTAGTGCTAATGCTGTTCCGAATAATTATAATTTGAAAAACTCGAAAGGCACTTTCAGCCTAGTTATATTCACGGGAATGCCAAAATTCATAAAAATCATAATAATCACCGTTGAGGCCGATTATATCTCAAGTTCCTGTTGTCACATATCCTGTTGCTAAGACCTTGAATAGGATTAAAATACCTTATATCCCTCAGAGGTATATGCTCAAATCCACTGATGAATTTGTTGCCTTATTGCGTTCTAAAGCCCCTAGTGGCATAATAGCATCATTAGACGTTGAATCCTTGTTCACCAATGTACCAGTATATGACCTAAATTATTGAGATAACTTGGAATGTGTATATAAAAGTCAAGATATTTCTCCTCCTAATCTGCTTCCTCGCCATATCTCGAAGCAACTTCTCGCAATCTGTACGACTGACGCTCCGTTTCGGCACATTGGCGTCAGCTTGTTCCGCCAGTAAGATGGTATTGCCATGGGCTCCCCGTTGGGACCCACGTTTGCAAACTTTTACATGTCTCGTGTGGAAAACCTGGCATTGAACACTAGGCCTGTTCAGCCGACAATATACGACAAATACGTGGATGAGATTTTCGTAGAGGTGGAGAGTGTTGAGCAGTTGGAGATGTTGAAGGATTTGATGATGGGAGAATTCGGTGTTACATTTCACGTATGAGTTGAACGTACATGGGAAGGTACCATTTTTAGATGTATTGGTTGAAGCTTCGCAGGGTGCTTTCCAGAGGTCTGTGTACGTAAAGCCTTCTCATGCTGGTGAAACTATAAATTATGATTGCGATCCTCCACAAGTAGATAAAGAAGGCGTTAATCACACTTTATTAAATAGAGCTCATCAAGTTTGCAGTAGTTGGGCAAGTTTGCATTCTGAAATTCTTCAGGTTAAAAGATTGCTGATAAATAACAATTTTCCTAATACTCTGGTTGACAGGATAATCAAAAACTTTCTTAACTGATAAAAGTATGGCGAAAATCGCAACACATAGTCATTTTTATTAAAAATGATCGAATAAAACTGAACGTTTCGGACAAACTGTCCATCTTCAGTGAAAAAAAGTCTCTGTAGAACGAAACTAAAAGAAGAATTAATACACCAAAGAAATATCTATAAAAATCGAAACTGAAAAAACACGAACAACAGTAAAATAATATAAAAAGAAAAACTGAGTAGCTGAATTAGGTGTTGGCAACATGAACCGGGAAGGCACTTTGGGTGTCATTCAGTATAGGTTTCTTTTTGTAAATATGCAAAGATTCGAGAAGACGCAGATCTGTTCTGTACGAGGTACCAGTCTAGATTTTAAAATCATTTAGGATAAAATCATTTAGGGAGACCGAAACATTGCACTCTTCTGCATGAGATCTAACAGAGGACAGTGGGGGATCCAAGAGGAAGACCATTTCTGCAACTAAGCCCAGCATGCTCGGAAACTCTAGTCATCAGGGAACGGCAGGTAGAACCAACGTACCGCGTTTCACAAAGTGAACAACTGTATTGGGACACCAGAGACGAGCACAGTGAGGGTGGCAGTTTGTCTTTGAAACGAAATAGAGAACCAATTGTAAAATTATTTACGAGGATCATTTGAACTTTGAACTGCGGAAAAAACTTGTTAATAAGGGATTTAACATCCTCGCTTAGTTTCAGTAACTGATCTCCAAAATACGGCAACTTCACAAAGCTCACAAAGATCAATTGAAAACCGTTCACTGCAATGACATGTGCAAATTTTCTAGTCAATTTCGTGATGTAGTCCATAGGTATTATTACAATTTTAAACCATTCAAAATTTTTTAGGCAATTTTCATCAAATTTGACATTATGCTTCTAAAAAGTCTTGCTGCAAATAAGGATGTTGTGGTGACCAAACCAGATAAGGGCCGGGGAGTTTTGTTAATAGTCAAAGCTGAGTACATAGAAAGCATGAGCAATATACTGTCTATTGATAGCAAGTTTCAGGAAATTGTAGAGCCCATTCATAAATTCTCCCTGCGTGTTGAGGATAAGATCAATATGTTTTTGTCATGGTTGAAGAATAAGGGATCCATATCACCTGACGATTACAATAAGCTACGTGCAACCGGATCTGGTCCTGATACTCTTTATGGCCTACCTAAAATCCGTAAGTCTGATTTTGCTACGAATTTTCAGTTTCGTCCAATTTTTACCTCCTTTAATCCTCCCAGTTTTAATCTTGCCAGATTTTTTGTTCCAATTCTGAAACCTTTTACTACTAATTGTTTTAATGTAGACAACTCTAAAGCATTTGTAGATAGTTTGAGTAGTTTTAATAATGCTGATCGGCTGTTCATGGCGTCCTTTGATGTGGAAAATTTGTTTACCAACGTACCTTTGCTGGAAATTATAGAAATTTGCTCATCTAAATTATTCGCAAATTGTCAAACTTCCATTGGGCTCTCTCACAGTATTGTTGAAAAGTTGCTAAAATTGGCAGTCTGTAATTCTTCTTTCATTTTCAATGGTAAATATTATAAGCAAGTTGATGGGTTGGGCATGCGTTTCCCTTTAGTCCCAACGTTTGCTAAAATATTTCTGTGCCACCATGAACAAAACTGGTTAAAAGAATGTCCTCCTGTTTTTAGGCCGTATTTCATAGGTATGAGACACTGTTGACACCTTTGTTTTGTTCATAGATAAGGCTCATGCTGACCTTTTCCTCCAATATTTAAATTCTCATCATGGCAATATTAAATTTACTAGGAAAGACGAAGACAATGAGAGGTTGCCGTTTCTTGATGCGTGTGTAGAGAGAAGAGTGAGTTGTCAATACTTTTCAGTGCTCTTTTTTCCGAAAGAAAACTTTTTCTGGGCTCTGGACTAGCTTTTTTGGCTCTTTTTCATCCAATTTTAAGGTTTGCGTATTCGTACTCTTGTCTATAGAGCGTTTAATGTGTGCTCTAACTTCCGATACTTACACGAAGAGTTTGATTTTTTGCGACGATATTTTGTCAAAAACGGATTTCCATCTTCTGTTGTTGACAGGCATTAATAAATTATTGTCAAAAATTTATGATAACTCTCAATCTGTTCAATCTTGTGCACAGCAAGCTTTCTTTGTGAAGTTGCCGTATTTTGGAGATCAGTCATTGAAACTAAGCGAGGATCTTAAATCCCTTATTAACAAGTTTTTCTCACAGCTCAAAGTTCAAATGATCCTCGCGAATAATTTTACAATTGGTTCTCCATTTCGTTTCAAAGACAAACTGCCACCCTCACTGTGCTCTTCTCTGGTGAACCAATACAGTTCTTCACATTGTGAATCGCGGTACGTTGGTTCTACTTGCCGTACCCTGATGACTAGAGTTTCCGAGCATGCTGGGCGTAGTTGCAGAACTGGTCTTCCTCTTGGATCCCCCACTGTCCTCTGTTAGATCTCATGCAGAAGAGTGCAATGTTCCGGTCTCCCTAAATGATTTTAAAATCTTGGCCGGTACCTTTACAGAACAGATCAGCGCCTTCTCGAATCTTTGCATATTTACAAAAAGAAACCAATACTGAATGACACCCAAAGTGCTTTCCCGCTTCATGTTGCGAACACCTAATTCAGCTACTCAGTTTTTCATCTAATATTATTTTACCTTTGTTCGTGTTTTTTCAAAGTTAAGATTTTTATAGACACTTCGTTAGTGTATTAATTCTTTTTTTGATTTCGTTCTACAGAGATTTTTTTGCTGAAGATGGACAGTTTGTCCAAAACGTTCAGTTTTATTAGATCATTTTTAATAAAAATGACTTTACGTGTAGCGATTTTCGCCACGCTTTTTATTCTCAAGCCTAGAAGCATCAATGCTGGAGTTATTTTTCTTAGCCGAATTCTGAGCAGTGATGATAGTCCTGGACTTTGTACACGTTATGTAAATGTTCGAAGCAGTTATTCCGGTATTTTCGAATTTTCAATAAAAAAGAAAATGGTATAAAACATTTTTCATTAAAATGTATTCTCGAGACTAAATAAGACTCGTAAAAATGGACGTTTCGAGCCTTCGCTCATCATTAGCAATACGAAATTCAGAAAAAGTCATCTGTAAAATACAAAAAGAAAACAACTCAAAAAATGTATGACATTACTTATTGACTAGGGATAAAGGAAATGAGCTAAGATGATTATTTAAAACAGGTTTCGTTTTAAAAATGAACAAAGACTCTAAAATCCGCAATTCCGAACACAACTTTGCTCTGGCTATGACTTTGAAATTAGTTTTCTTGACTACTGTGTCGCATTCAAAAGCATGATTTCGGATGGCTGAGTTTGATGGGCATGCTAAAATATTTCCCGTCCGGTGACTCCTACCTTGATGCTCGGCAAGCTTTCATTTCTGGATTGTCTGGTGCATAAAGAGGGGGATAAATTTGAGTGTTCCGTGTTTAGAAAGAATTGTTTCACAAGTTTAGGAACTAGTTTTTACAGTTTTTCCTCATTCATTTTTAAGCTGAACTTCATCAAAGTTTTATTATGCCGTGCTTTTAATGTGTGCAGCTCTTATCGGTTTCTACACGAG
>JACJUY010009004.1:0-35170 GCA_014220935.1 Platorchestia sp. MABIK | reverse complement strand
ATTTGAATTACCATGTTAGGACATTAATATCCCTCTGAATTGCTAATGTCTTCTCGAGCAGCGCATTATTTTCCCTCTGCATCTGTTCTTGAAATGGAATTAAGGAAGCGATGCTTAATAACCCTGGAAGTGGTGCTAATCAGCTGCACGCGACCCGTGCCTGGACTCGTCGCAAGGCTGCTAAATTTCTTGAACATTGCCGCTGTAATGAAGCTCATCAGTGAAGAACCTTCAGCAATTTGAAAAGATTTTCAATATTCGCCTAATGAGAAACGCCTCGAGACGAGAAAGTGAGAGTGCCGCTGAGCTGTGTCTCACCAAAGTTTCTTTCGCAGGTCCTGCGAATGAGGGACATTAAGTAGTGTAGTCGGCAGAAACTGCTGCCTTAGGAACAATACGGCAAATATTTACAAAAATTTATAAATGTTTAGAGTGACTCAAAGTATCAATTCTATGAAACGTTTCGCACACCAGCTTCATTCTCAGCAGCATTCTGAAAAATTGAGAAAAAAATCAGTCCTTTATACAAGGACACGTTAAAATTTACTCGTAAATTTGTATAGATTTTGAACGATTTGTACCATTGAGGACCGGTTTTTCTTTGGAAATGTAAAGTAGTTTGAAAAAAATCTTAAAACAATATTTGTTTTTCTTTCTTATTTTAAAAAATTACTAAAAGAAACCATGCGTTTAATTTATTCGTTTTTGTGAAACCTACCTCTAAAGGGTTATAGGGATTGAGTTTTATTAGTGTTTGTAACCATAAATCTAACATTAATACCATAAAGACATGTAATCGCGTACTGTTTTCATTCAAATTATGTCCACTTACATGTTGAGTTTACTTTCCTGCAAAATTTTCTTCATAAAAAAAGAGTTTCTTTCTTCCATTGTCAATGTTTAAATATCAAATATTCCTGGCTGAGAAATACTCAATTACTGGTAATGTTACCAAGTCAATGCAATGTTTCTATTGCGTTTTAGCATATTTCGGAGACTTCACAGATAAAATGTCACGAGATCTGGAATTTTTTTAAACGTCGTTCTCCTACGTAAAACAACGTATTATGTGCGTTAATTCACTTAAAAGTTGATTTTTTTTCCGCTTGCGAGGAAATGGATGGGGACATCTCATGGGCATAAATTCAGTTGTATACAGTACACAAGTGAGGATATTGGCATGACGACTTTGTCATTCTACGCACAGTTTGATAGGTTGGCCCGACACCGTGGAGTCGGCTACAGTAGCGAAAAACTTTTGACCCAATCGCATAACTCTTCAATCGCAAAAGACCAAATATCAGAAGACAATTTTCCTATACTACGCACTGCTTCTAATAATTTAGATTCACGCTTATAGAATCCCTTTACTTAAAAAAAAAACATTCCTCTATAGTACATATAAATGATATATATAGTTCAAATCCATTGCAAATTTATGTGTAAATTTCAATGTGTCATTGTATTTTTAAGAAACGACTGATTTTTTCAAATTGTTCAGACTACTTACTGAAGATGGCGCTGACCTCTAAAATGTTTTATAGAATAGATACAATGTTATTTGATATTTTGATCTTGGGAAACTTTAATACATGTGATTTCGATGGTTAGCGCATTTTTCGGGTTCAAATTCTTGACGATCATACGTTAAGGAAAGTAACTTTCCTGAATTTTTATAAATAACTGCTAATATTATGTAGTCAACCATTTTTACAAGAACATATTTCTCAAACTTACTATCATTGGTCGAACTCATTGACATTTTAAAATATTGTTTCACAAAAAAATACATGATGCAATCACATGCACTGTACTGTTCGAAGATACGAATTTATGGGAGCGGAATTCTTCTCCTTTCAATATCATATAAGGTGTCCATATTATCCTTCGTTAGATGCTACACACTCGGGTATTCCTATAGATATAAAATGACAACTCATTAACGCGATTCAAATTCAAAATGATTTCATAAACTCACTTATAAATTGCGGACGAAATTTCAGTCGACCAAAGTAAAAATTTGCCAAAAAAAAGGATCTGCAGTGGACGGGAGAGCTGAATTTACAACTTTCGCTGTTCAATTTCTGAGTTATTCGAGCGAAGATATTATTCAAGCGGACATGGCCGGACAACGTCCTAATTAGGACACGAATTACAACATTCAAATTATTGATAGCCATACCTTGTATCATATATACGCATAGATCAACGCCAGTTCATAGTAATATCACTAGCGAATCAATGTCTTTTCTGTGAGCTTGACACCTGCGCATTTGTGGAACTGTTCTACTTGGGTTCTGTATGAATAATTTTGTGAATTGGGAGAGCTTGCGATATTTAGATAGACAAATAAGTACACAGGTTCTGAACGATTGATGTTGATTTATTTGTACTGTTAATTTATTCAAAGATGTTTACATGGGGCTCATAAACCTCATATTAATGAACCTCGTGGTATACTAGAGTTTTTACTCTGCTCAAAAACGTTATTTTCTTGCGATATCTCCAGGCAAGCGAAAATGCTACGCCGTCCCGCATTATTTTAACGAGATCGTTTAGCGCTGGGTGAAGCGCAGCGCGTCTCGGGGCTGCCCTGACACATTACATGCACTTGACCGAGGTTGTTCTATGTTCAAAAAGTTAAGCTCAATATTTTCTCGGCCACCCGAGGGGTTCGAAACGAAATGTATACTATTTGACTTCAAGTTTAATAGAAACAACGGCAAAATTCTCGCAGCTTTTCATTAAACTCCTCAAACACTGGCGAGAAGATTGATGGCCGTGGAAATGATTGAGCGTTCTACCATGGGCTGGACTCGCTCTATTTACGTGTTTCACAATTTTTGAAGATAAAACCGGAATAACTGATGATGACTGAAGCGCTGAGCTGTGTAGATGCTCCGGTCAGATAACGGTCGCCATCAGTAGTGTCTTTTTCGAACGAGCGTTTCTGACGGATCGTGAAACTGTCTTCAAAGTTGCAATCTTACATTCTAAATGCAGCGGCCAGACTCTTATAACTGATGGAGTTTTTTAAATTGAGCAACGTTGGTTCCACACTGTCGTGTTGAAATACCTCAAAGTTCTCTAGATGGACTTTAAAATTCAGTCCTCGGAACGTTTTGTTTGCCGATATGAAGTGGGTCTACAGCATTGTTATTTAAAACTTGTTCAAACATTTTTTTAATCCATACTTCCTCGTTGCATTATTAATTAAGTGAGCTAAAGCAGCTCTAACATCCTAGATTTGACGAACGCCTGCTTAATTTTGTCTTTGTAAGTATGCTAATGTAACGATCATCATGAATAATTGTTGGTGACATTCGAAACATACACACACCATAATTCATTACAAGACCTCGAGCGAAGAAAAGTATGAAAATGGGATTATACACTTTCACAACGAAGAGGTTACTACAATCGTTTTACTAGTGTATTACAATTTCAAACATCTTTGCACCACAACTTCCATAGGATTTTTAGGCTACAAACGTAAATGCACTGCCAGGCTTGTACAATTTTGATAGGTAGAACAACCTAGAGTAAAGCAGCTGAAACCAACGTAGAAACCTATAATGGCTGAAATTTACAAACTAGTTTTTGATTCAGAAATACTGAGTATTTTCAGATTGCCAGCAAAATGTAAATAAACACCCACCCCTCGTCCCACAAAAAAATATACATTATAAGAAGCCGAGTATAATAACAGCATCATCTATAACACACCTTTCGATATCCTAAATTTAATCTTCATTTCTGATTACTGGGAAAAACAGTCCAACATACAGCGCGGAACAACTTTTTCGAAGGCATCTTCCTAAAAATGTGATTATTGTGTGCAATCTTATAGTAGTAGCAAAATCCAGCAGCTCACAAAAAATGGCAAGCATCGAGAAATCGATCGATTAGAGGCAAGGAATGAAGAAATATTAAAATAGTAATGTAATATGAAACTATTGTAAAACCCATGCGGTAACTCAATTGGTTTTCGAATGCATTTTTAATCGTTTCTCGTTCATTGATATTTCTGTCATTATTCCCATGTCATTCCCAGCTGGAGAAGCCGCTTCCTATTTGTTCCGAGCCCTTTTCGCAATTCTATTTCCGAGTGTTCTGTCGCACAACTCAATCTATTGTTGCAGTCGGCCATAGAGAAAGTTAGTAATTAGAGCCCTGATATCCTGTCTCGGTCTCTCAAACTTCCGAGTTTTGTTTTCTTAGCGCATTTCAAACTTCGATGGCTGATTGGAAACTGAAATTAGAAAAATTCCTGAGAAAGAAATTTTTACATCTACAAAGTTGTAGCCTTTCTTCTACACGATCTTTATAATGTTTGCAAGACTTGGGTGCAACACTTTTGAGGCGCTGAAATATCTGATGTCAGTGCTGCACCTCAACAACGCAGTTTTGTCAAACGGTGAGAGGAGTCACATGTAGACTAACTAAACTGAAGCTGTAAAATGTTTTTGTGGCATTATCAGCAAAAGACCTAAGGATTAATGGAGCTGAGATCACATCCTCGTTAATTATTCGCATGTCTGTTCCAATGAAATAATAGAAGGCCGTATAAAGTATAATTAATACTTTATCTTCCCGTGAAAATTATTTTTCCTCATAATATCCCTCCCACATGGTATACAAGAGGAAGGGCCGAATTCTTGAATTCTTGATAGACGCTTTTTAGACATTTATTTATCAGGAACGTGATGCGATTTCTCTCTAAACTTGAGTAATTCTTCCTCATGGCTCAACGCTTTGTGTCCATTCAACTGCGGCGCCAGCAAAGAATTCAGCCAGAAACTAAGCTCGGCTCCAGAGTTTTAACAAACGAGAGCTCTGTTGCCGACGTTGGCGAAGAGTCACAAATGTCTACTGAGCGGTGCCTATTGATCATTGTAACGAGCGGCAATGGGGAACTACTTCAAAGCAAATGAAACAAATTGTGATGTGAAAGTTCGCTCCTGCAGAGCATTCTTCAACACCTGCCAAATCGCTTCCAATCAGGGTGGAAGAAATTCATTTTTACGAGGACCGTGTTGGATTTGCTGAAGATTTTTGGTAGCTTAGCACTGATCACAGAATTGTCAATGTTGCGTAACAACTGTAGCATAGCCAACATAGATTACGAACAAGTGTGTGAGGTCACGAGAAAATGTTAAGCGAAAACTAAGGGTAGCATCCCGATTGCAGCAGTTACATCCCTCGAAATATTAAATGTGCTGAGCAGCCGAGGATTGGAATGTGACACGTGCTCAGGACAAGTTGCGGTACTACGCGTGACGAAGCCGTCGAAGAAAAAGAAAAGAAAAGAAGAAGAAAAAAAAAACAAAAAAAAATAATTCATTTACCACAGGTGATATAGAGGTAGAATGTTTCTTAAGTCTAGTACAATGGTCACACTACACCTTTTTCACTTCAAATTAATCCGAGTCAAATTCAAATTAATCCAAGTCAAGTTCAATTTAATCCAAGTCAAGTTCAAATTAATCCAAGTCAAGTTCAAATTAATCAAAGTCAAGTTCAAATTAATCCTGAGATCATGAGAAAATAAACGTCTGAATTCGCCTTGAAGAGCGCCAATACTTATCCTCGTTGGTCAAATTTCATTTTGGATGAAAATGATTTTGCACCGGGTTCTTTTTGAAGAATCCAAAATAAGTATTGATTGCACGAGCGTGAAATTGTTTATTCTTTGTACTATTATGTTGCGTACTTTTTTAATTATAAGTGACTACAAACTCTGCTGCCTAGTGAAATGAATCAAATTGGCATCTTAAGTTTAATTATTTTCCTGCACCCAGAGATCAAAGGTAGGACTTTGTTCTCACAATAGTCGAGCTGATACTAGCATGAAAAGTGGAATACCCATCAAAACTGTTTCTGCTATTTTCAAACCGAGCATATCCAATTTTACTAATGTCATTGACTGAGATTATCTAGTCACTCTGAATAATGAGAAAGAATGTACAGTACCAGAAGAATTGCCCAAAAATAATCCTAAAATTTGCAATAGTTGCTTGAGTCACCTACGACTGATACGTCGCTAGAATATCGACCTCTAAACAGAACTTTTGTTGCCGGAAAAATGTGCGAGCTTTCGTGAATATGAACTCGATCTCCCCCCACTTCTTATCGAATTGAGCTGCACAGTTCTGGTACATTGAAAATTCGGTCGTCGAACGATGTAGACTGTTACTGTTTTATATTATACAGAAACTGAAAAATTCATTTTGCACGAAATGAAGGTCGACATTTCCATCGAGAACTCATGCAACAATCTGATAGCTCTACTTTCGAGCTACAATTTCAAGCTTAGTCTTGGCTTTCGTTCGGCCTTATAATAGGCTGAAAAGATTGGAATTAGACATTTTCATTTCATATTTCTTTGGTTGAACGTGCAGTAAATAAAACTTGACCTCAGAGGACTAAATATTTTCTTAGATGATTGAGGCGAGCTTCTTGAGTGCGATTTAATTACGTCTGTTTATTGTTGGCAGCCTTACTTTTGAAGTCAATAGAATGAACAGTGAATCTGCTCCCACTTCAGCTGCCTTACATGATGCTTCCGCTTCTGCTCTGCTCACTGCGATGTTTAGCATGAAGTCCTTCAACTTCGAATCTTCTAAACAAGAACAAGATAGTTTGTTGTTTACCAGGCTAAAGTTTGTTCCTGATAAAGCAAATACTGATAAGCGTGCATAAGCGTTGCTTGCTTTGAGCGCACACATTCGCGCCCATATTAGTTCAGTAGATCACCGGAGAGCGCAGCACAGACGTTCGTGCGTCCGAGTAAACACAGCAACGGGAACGGACCAGCCCCTAGCAAAATTATTAGGATTAAATGCAGAAATTGCGTCCTAAACCAAATAAAACGACAACACACTTTCTGATGAATTTATAGCACCAAGTATTTATATTCTAATGAGTGTACACTGCAAAATTAGAACCTTTAATAATTTTGGATTGAACTATTTTAATGAATGAAAATTCAGGAAAAGCGTTTTAATTACATCTACATTTTTACGAGTGATTTCAGCCCTTGTCAATGCCTATGGAGAAAGAGAAAATATGCAGACAGCGACAGAGCCACCACGTAGAACTGGCGACGCATTTCAGTAGTTTTGTAGCCGTAATTGTGAAAATGAGCGGCAACTTATTGCCTAAGCCTAAGCTTTGTTTACCGAAGGTAATCAATCATGACAGCCCACAGCTCTGTGAGGCCTTCCTGCTTCTCTTGGGCAATTATTGCTGAGAAAATTTCCTCTGCAAAATCAGGGCACTACCAGCTTCTCTGGAACAAAACTCTGATAAGAAATGTTCCTAAATAATTAACAATGAAATGCGCAAAAATTACGGTAAGGATACTCTTCTGCAATAGAATTTATAGCACCATATAGCGAAAGCAACTGTGATGAAAATTTTCGCAATTGACTCCAAAGAAACAGAGCAAATCAAGCGAAGGTATAACATCTAATAAACGACACGTATAACTTAGTAGTTGAAGAAGGTATGAGCGAAAAAGTTTAAATTCACTGAGCGAGACTGATCTTTAAACTGGTTCCCAGAATTGCGTGAAAAAAGAACCATTCCTTCCAGAAAACACTCGAGTGGGTTACGCTGGCCGTCTTTCTTCACAAGCTCTCCCTGAGGGTTTCACGGTTCTAAAAGATGTCCTGAGAGAAAGGCAGCCAGGCGAGACTGTAGAGATTGGTAGTGAGAATTTATTGAGGCTTCAGCTTTATTTTTCCGAAAACATTTTTGCTTCCCTATGCGCGAGTTGACTACCTGTGGTTTCTTCAGTCGTGTTCCATTTCCGGTTTGTGAAGAGACGACGAATGTCCAGAAAATAATACTCTACAATCATTTTTCTTGCAGCAACTATTACTCATAGCGCGATGTTCTTACCTTGCAACGAATGGAAAAATTTTCCCTTCACCGTTGACGATTGAAAGCATTTCCAACTCGGGAAAATTCACAATGCATTGCTAATTGATCATTGAAAGTGTAGAGCTAACATATTAATGCCAGCTAATTATAGAACAACCTAATATCAGGCTTATAAAGTGGAAATTTCAGTTCATCCATCACCAAACGAGATTTGTAAAGATGGTGATTTTCACAGCAGCCACACCACAGCTTGAAGTGATGCAAGTGAGCATGTCCGTATGTCTTTTGCATTCTGTTGAAAAATAACTCGAGTTTTATTCCAGTAGATATCATTGTGATGTATCGCAACAGAAAACCCTGAGTGTGTTGTGGTACTGTTATGAGTAATCTCATAACGTTCGATGCAAATAAAAACTGAAGGCATTGTGTTCGAATGAAGTAGTTAACTGACTCGAAACGAACGTGCACATTCTGAGGCCTGAACGCATCGCATTCCATTGCTCCCAACGACTTCGATACAAGGGAGCACACTTCATCAGGGAGCACATTTCATCGTTCACACGGCGCCAGACGTCGACGACGAGAAAGGTTCTTCTGTTACCATCTTCTTATGCCATTTTTATTTGTTTTCTAATGAAAATATATAAGATATTGTTATGAACACCCTTAACCCTTTACCCGCGGCTCCCTGGGTATGCATCAGAATTAGATATTTTGAATACTATGTTCAAATGACCTAATTAGAATAGATTTGAAAGCATCCCAAAAAATGTTTGCGGCAAAACTTTTTTAGTATGTTCCCAAAACGGGAACGTTGGCGGTTACTGCTCTGTTGTTATGCTGGTTTTTAGGAAATGATGCAAAGACAGTTTTAACTATTTCATTTTTATTAGAAAGACAGAACAAATGAATTTAATCATAAACATAAATGTAGAAAAGGAATAACAAACACTTACAACAAACAACGCAATGGTATCCATTATAACATCCAATATTGATGATCCATGTACAATATGAACAAAATGCTTTCAATTGTAACACTGTAAGAAAATACTAGAATGACTCAATTATATCTTTCTGTTACCAGAACAGCTTTACAACTGGACGAAAAAATTATGTTTGTCTCTTTTCTCCACGTCATATTGATAAGCATTAATATAAAACAAAAAATAATGTCTCGTTCTAAATTTTATCAACTGTAGGTCACTCTATCAAAAATTGGAAGAGATACAATGTACTATAACTGAAATGAAGTATAACTCCGAAGTGATCAGCTTCACCGAAAGCTGGCAAGATGACTCAACTAAGGACATGGTTAGAATGGAAAATTACCATAGTTACCATTCACTACGCAGTAACAAGCGGGGCGGAGGCATCAGTACGTACATATCTAAGCACATATACTCGAGACTCATAGCAAGTGCCACTATGAATCGGGATTATATGGAGTCACTTTTCGTAGAACTGACAAGAAATGATAAACGAATTATGCTTGGAACAGTGTATAGGCCTCTTTCAACCTGTCCTGTCTCCTTGCTGAATGAGCTCAATCATATTATGTCACTGTTCAACAGGTCCTTATACAATGACACAATAATCGGCGGTGACTTCAATTATGATCTACTGAAACATGAAAGCTGTGAACCAATCTCAAATTTCCTAAATGCCTTTCAGTCTAAATCCTTACTTCCAATCATCACAAAGCCTACACGGATGTACTCAGAAGAATCTGCTACGATGCTTGACAATATCTTCATGACAGACCCAACTGATTTTCTTACTGGAATAGTTACTTCTGACTTATCAGATCATTTTACTATTTTTCTTATTAAGAAAAATGTCTATATCACTTGCACCCAGCCACGAGCTGAAACCTACTCACATCGTGAAGTAAACGAATCAAATTTAGGAGAAATGCGCACCGTTCTAGAAGAATTAATGCCAGCATTACACATCTCTCAACAAAACAATAATGCAACGAGCATTGATGAGGCAGTAGTAAAGTTGACTGAAACCATAATGATCGCATACAATCAGTGTTATCCAATTGTAACTCGTACAGTTAGATTGAAAGATAAACAAAAGCCCTGGATCACTGAAGTCATCGTGATAAATAAAAAGAAACGTCAAGCGTGCCTAGCCCTTCTTTGCGAAGGGCGAATATTTAGAGAAATATATAACAAATTCAGAAACTATGTGACAAACCAGATAAGGTCATCATAAAAGAGTTACTTTACGCTCAAGTTTGCTCAATTTAAAGCTAACGTTAAAAAGACTTGGCTCCTTCTTAACTCTTGCTATAAACCGAATGGCGCCGATTAAAAAAACTAGAATAGATTGTTCTAGATAATGTAAAATACCATGAGAAGAAAGAGATTGCTAATCTTTTTAACAATTTTTCGTACACAAAAAAAAAAACATCGGCATTTACGGATGCATTATTTCCAATTGAAGCATGATACATATCACCTTTTACATTGGTTTTTCAAATGCCTTATAACTAACACCAGGACGCCATGACGCTTTCCCCCAGTCAAAGACCGGTACCCATTTCAGACACCTGGGTAGAGTGGGGCATTGTGCTTAGAATTTTTTCTCCTATACCCAACAGAGAAAATCGCCACCAGCGCCGAGACTCGAACCCGCGTTTCCCGCACGGAGTCAGGTCCTATAGACACACGGCTATGGCGAGCACGAAGGGAAAACTATAGCTGATGGTATTCCAAGTAAACTTACAGATCACCTGGAATACATGGATCATATTCTTGAACACAACTCTTTTTTTTCTCTACGCCTACCAACTCTTCCGATGTCATTGCGTGCATAAAAAACGATAAAAATAAGTCGAATGGGTTACAAACGTTTCCGACTAAAGTACTTGAAGTTTTGCTGATATTGTAGCCCCGCTCATATCTAATATTATTAACCAGTCTCTCTTCTTAGGCACTTTCCTGAACTCCCTCAAAGTTGCTAGAGTCGCCCCTATTTTTAAAAGTGGTGAAAAAAACTGTAAAAATTATAGACCTATCTCTGTGCTACCAATTGTTAGCACAGTATTCGAAAAAATTGTGTATCAAAAACGTATACTCTAATTTTGAACAAAAATCCTCTATGATAAACAGTTTGGTTTTCGCTCTGAAAAATCAACAACAAAGGCTATAATAAATCATTTACAATACCTTTACTCTAATACAGACGATGGAAAGCCTGTCTTCTCTGTATTTCTTGACTTTCAAAAAGCATTCAATTCTGTGGACAATAACATATTACTCTCGATACTACACTGTTATGGCATTCGAGGGGTTGCCCATGATTGGTTCAGATCATACCTAACAAATCGGAATCAATACGTTGTCATTGACGATGCAAGATCGGACCCACGGACAATTAGCCATAGAGTTCAACAAGGATCTGTCCTTGGGCCTCTCCTATTTCTGATTTTTATCAATGGTATTGTTAAATCTACATCATCTTTCAAATTCATACTTTTCGCCGATGACAGCACGCTTTCTGCGGTCCTTCCGAACCAAAATCCCGCTTTGATTGCGGAGAGTATAAATAATGAACTCCATAAGATTTCATTGTGGCTTAAATCAAATAAAAATGCCTTAATTTCGATAAAATTAAATGTTCTACATTCTCATACAAGAGAAAACATCTCTCCCACGTATTAAAATTGTCGAAGGTGAAATCGAAAAAACCAACTCATATAAGTTCCTGGGCATCATAATAGATAAACATCTGACCTTCAAAGAGCACATCGCTCATTTTGGTTCTTAGTTACCAAAATCCATCGGAATCCTGAATAAAGTTAAAAATTGCCTGCCTCAAATAGCTCTGCAAATGCTCTGCCGAACGCTTCTTTCACCATACTTGCAATACGGAATAGAAGCATGGCACAGAACTGATAAAAATAAAATCAATATACTTTCCACTCTGCAAAAAAGAGTCATCAGAGCCGTAAAGAATTTAGAATATAATGCTCTCACAAATGATTCATTCAAAAAATATTTACAAATATTTAAACTTTCGGATCTCTACAAAATCTCCTTATGTAATTTCATCTCCAAAATATTAACAACTGATGGCGACAATAGCCTAAAACAATTATTAACTGCACAAACTGGTCATCACGAGCATTTAAATCGAAATTTATGCTTCCTTATTTTTCAAAGGCTCGGTCGCAACACAGTATCCTCTTCGTTGGAACTAAAACTTGGAACTCAATCCCTGCGGAGATTCGTGAAAGTAATTCTTACAAGGTAGTCAAAAGAAATCTTGAGTTTCACTTCCTATCAGAATGGTAGTCGTGTAAGATCAATGAGTCAACTCTTGTCTTCTGCATGACTGGTCCTAATAATATAACTTGCCATGGTTAATATCGCCGATCTTCAGTCTGCTCTTAAATCGTTTATCGAATATACTGTTGAAGTCTAGTCCGTATAAACTATTTTGTAAAATGAAGCATCTACTATCGAGTTAATTATCATGTTGATCAGTCTGAATGCGAAACTAGGTTAAGTGAATTAGGATAAACATTATTGTACACCTTAGAATAGCGTTGATGGTAGGATGCCCAAGAAGTCGCTGAACTTATTCGGGCCCACAGGTAGCCATACTCAAATTTGACCATTGTATTAGACTGTTTTATATTAACATATGCGTCATTATGATGTGGCACTGGTTTTGTGAGTAAGAGCTCCGGACGCTGTTGTTGTGTTCCTCCTTTACGAGCTCCAGAAGCTGTTGTCACGCTCCTCCTTTTCGAGCTCCAGAAAGGTATTGTTATGCGCTCTTGCCTGACTTCCGGGCACGGCTGGTTTTAAGATGAAGTCAGTGACCGACAGAGCTCAGTACACTGATACGTGCGTACCAGAGTGTTTCTTTACTCCTGCCTTGGTAGTTTAAAGCTACTGAAACTGTAGTTTGCAGCTACAGCCAAATAAACCTCATGTTGTGTTGAAAGAAACTACACAACATAGACTTAAGAAACATTCCACCTCTGTATCACCTGTGGTAAATAAATTGTTTAAAATTTACTATCGCTCCAATCACTGCTTGTGAAATAAGTCACTCCAGGCTTTGAGTAACCTACACGTGCACTTCACAAAGCTGAATCTCGTGTTACTTTGGCACACGACACATCTTCTCTGCTTGCACTTTCATGGAAGTGGTTTACCCCATCATATCGAACAAGACCAGCAGGGGCACAGTCTGGCGGGTTCCATCAGTTTGCCGAGTCAAAACGGTTCTTGAAACCTCCCTTCTGAATTGAAGATGACTCATCTTTTAATTTGGGTTGGCCAACGAATAGCATTTATACGCAGCAACAACTGACAAATTCAACGCATGAAAAAGATTCCACCACCACTTCTTACAGCGAATTCTTGGCGCGTGCAACCTGATTAATGCACTTTCCTTCGTGTTGTCTTCACTATAATATTGTACCTCGATTTCGCCTCTAACTTCCTCAGGCATGTTATTTTGATCAAGTATGTCGTCATCATCTGGTTCTTCATCACTGGGCACACTCCGGTCACCATCCGTAAGAGATAGAACGAAAACATCAATTCTGCTACTGCGAATATTTTCCACTTCATCTGCAACAGTGCTTAGGAAGCGATGGCGTAATATACCCGTTGATCGTCTGAAAACAAGAATGTTTTAGAAACAAAAATTTTATTTAATCTCTGATGATCGAGAAGCAAAAAGTAATTCTAGAAAAATGCATGATTTGAAAATACTTGAAAAATGCATGAGCAAAAAAAGACATGTGAGGAATGTCCATTTTAGAGATGGATCAAACAACCATAACAACGTTACAACCGCAAGAAAATCCCCAACCGAATAACTACAATCGCATTACACCCCTCTGATCACAACTACAGCTACCGCAACCGTGGTTGTTCTTCAAAGTTGCGCGGTTGCCGTTGTGTAAAATACAGTTTCATTCAAAATAATACTTCGTTTGAGTGACACGCTAGTCCATCCATCCTAATAACAAATGAAATACAAATCAGCTATTTCACCTCAAAATTATCTAAATAATTCTTCAAAATGAATAATGATTGGATATTTATAATCCAATGATCAGTATCGAAATTAGTAGATTAGGCACGCACCTTCGCAGTAGTGAAATATATCTGGAGAGTTAATACAAAAACTTGCCCGCAAAACGAGTGGCATCCAAACCGCTTTCTTTCTCGCAGACGTTATCACGGCGGGCCACAAGCATGTAATGATAGGAGAGCCAACAAATCTCACGCAAGCAAGTGCATGAACAGGTTACATGTCGCTAGAGACTCGCACAGTGGGCCGAGTGACAGCTGTCATGACACGGTACCCTCCACCGCCAACGTTCCCATTTTGGGAACACGTATTTATTATTCGTTTTTGATCAATTTGACACAATTATTTGTCTTTTTTTCAGGTCTTATGTAATTATTAGACATTTTTCTTTGCTCGTTCAGGAGTATGAAAAAATGTCACATCACTATGTACATTTTCTTCACAAAGCTAGAACTAGGAAAAGTGATGATTTTTAAGATGTCCCAAAAATAAAAATTTCATGTGTCTGACAAAACTAACGCTGTAAACTCAAAGTTTGAACCTTCTAGAGTAGATCTATAACTTAAAAATCACATTATTTTATCTGCACATAAAGTTATGTAACATTTTATGCATGTTCCCAAAATAGGAACGTTGGCGGGTAAAGGGTTAAATACTAATCAATAATTCTTTCGTAAATAGGACTTCAGTATTTTCACTTTCAGTCATTTTCATTTTCAGTCAATATTTTTAGTCATTTTTATGCAGTTCTCAACAATTGTTTCAAATTCATGGACAATAACTTTGGCTATTTTTTTAGTGACCCCTTGTTTTTTTCTGACACACAGAACAAATTTTGTGATGTCAAAAATGTCAGAATTTTCTTCTAGATCATTATCAGGAACACTGCCCGATCCACAGGGCGACTCATTGCCACTAGTAGTAGGAACATCCTCCGTGGCCAAAGTTTGGGTAGCTTGAGCCCTGTTTCTACATTTAGTGCATGATTCCCGAATACATGTTTCCTCAATGATGAAACATTAGAGGTGTTCAGTCAGAGATCAATGCCACATCTGACGTTGAAGTTAGGAAGGTGAGCACATTCTGTAGAACGCCTGAACAACAGAGGCATGAATCGTGTCTCATATGCACAAAGGCAGCAACTTAAGCAATCCATTTTGTTTTAGGAAATTTTTTAGAGCCAATTTGGAAGCAAATTTTAATGGAAGTTTCTTTTTCTGTTTAAAAATTTTTAATGAAATGCATTTCTCTAAACTATTATTTTTATTATTGTCACTAAAACATAGGCAGCATGAAACATTGATCAGGATACACACAAACTGCATTCTCAATCACAGCAATTAAACTCTCGCAAATGTACAGAATGTTCAGATATTTGATCCAAACTAACAATCCATTCACACCATATTATAAATGGTATATGAACTCAACAAACCAGAAATAAAAATGTTAGCAGGAAAGTTTTATATGATCTCTTAATTGAACATGCACAGGACTAACAGCACAACTCAAAACATGAAGAGTAATAGTGTTAGGCTAACTTGAGCATCAGCTTAAATGGTATTTTTAGCTTATACAATGCCTTTATTTATCAGTTTTTTCTGCATTTTTAAGTTTACTTTCAATGCAAGGGTCCCAGCTGAAGCATATGCAATAATGAAAAAAGGTTCTTGTGAGTTATCTGTCACCTCTTTTAATTGATGGTTTCCTTTTGATGTTGAGGATAGGTTAAGTTATGTTAGATCAATTAAATTGTAATGACTTTTAATATTTTAAATTTTTGTTGTTTCAGGCCAAAATGGATCTCTGACACCTTCCAAGAACTGAAAAGGAAGGTCCCAGATATTAAATAAAGTGAATCAAGTGCATTAGAAATGAACATAAATCAGCAAGGATACCTTCTCACATGCATAATCCATTCATTCTGTCCAGAACATCAACTAAATATTCATAAACAATTACATTTTCCACTTTTCCCCTAAAAAAACTTTTTTACCTAAACAATTTAAATGGTGACAGATAACCCACAAGCACCTGCAAATATAATACTAACTCATGGCCATGTGACTTCGGCAGCATGAGGCACAATCAACAGAGCTCGGTGAAATTGATTCATGGTTGAGATGCATTCTGATCAAATTTTTACATATTAATTAGTTTGTTCTGCATAGAGTTATGATATTTATTAGATAATTCAAAATATGCTAAGAAATTTATAATTTCATTATTTTCAACATGACCTAGTTCAATGGATATGACTCTTATTCTTTGAAGGAAGATGACCCTAAAATAGGGTAGATTGTTCAACAAGTTCGACTACTGAAATGTTAAAAATGCAAGAATATTTTGAAAGCTTTTAGTATAATGAAACTTGGCATATTAATATACTTAACCTCTTATTAAGGCACAAGTTTGTTCCTAGTGGCATGCTGCTATTGCCTGCATATAATCTGAAGTCTCTGAAATAAAAAACTGGATGCTTCTTCTTTGTTGTAATCTTATTCGATGCACTATCTTAAATGCATTAGCTTAGTAATCTAATGCGCTTGCTGAGCACTTTTTGGTATCATGACATCATAATATCAGATATATGCACTTCTGCATCTAAAATTTTTAGAGTAATTGATGGTCTGTGCTGAAATTACCACGTTTCTAATAAAATGTTACAGTTCACCAAATTAACAGTAATCATTGAACGATTCATTAAAATGCTTCATCATGATTTTGACGATTACAACTTGTTCCAGAAGCAAACGAGAGCAACGCAGATTGCAAGCTCACTTTTCGATAAAATTAGCATTGTATTTTTAACAGTCTTGTATGTCATAAACAAACACCAGTATTGCACAGAAATTCATATTCCGCCGACTTAAAAATCGACTTCATGTAAAAGAATCTACCAGTTATTAAATAACAGATCACACAAATACAACTCCAGCGCTGCGAACATCAATGCACCATTTTTCCCGCGGGACTTGTGCGTAATAATACAACACAGTGCAACACAGTAAGAAAGCTCCTAGCTTTCCGCAGAGCAATCTAATTCTCAGCATCGATTAAATTTTTTGCATAATTAGCATAGGAGTTATCATTAAATGTTATGCTTAAGTACCAACAGTATACTTTTAGAATGTTTAGCGAATGTTTTGTTATCGTACTTATCACATTGTGTTTGCGTACGAACGAACGAACAACACCTTGCTTTGAGACACTTAGTGCTCATCAAAGAGCCGCACTTCCGATGAGACATCTGCTCTCTCTTTGCGATGTTCAGGCTACCTATGAGACACCTGAACAGCCATGAGACACTTAGAGAGGCCTAAATTTCTCTCGGTGTAATGCTAGTCGGTTCTTTAATTATTTGTGAAAGGCTTAGTTTATACATCAGTTTGCTAAGCTGATTTTTTATCTGTTTTTAAGGCAATGTTAAAATCGCCGAAAGCAAAGAATGACTTTTTGTATTTTCTTTAAAAAAATTTTCAATGAACTCTAGTGTTGTAGATAGAGGAGCCGATGGGTACCGGTAAAGACTTCCGATTATGATGGATGCATGTTTATTTGTTTGAACTTTTAAGCAAACCATTTCCATGCCCTCACACACTTCATTTGCTAAAAGTAAAGACGACAAATAAATTTCTCTCACGAAAATAGAAGATCCACTACCTTTGCTAGTTCTAACGCCATCATAGCGGTACAGCACGTCATCGGGAATATCGAAGAACGAGCTCTGGGTATGTGAATCAAACCATGTCTTGGAAACACATAAGATGTCAATGTCTTCTGTGACCAACATTACTCTAATGCCATCCAGCTAACTATTGAGGCTACGAGCATTGATATGTTTGATATTGATATTTTCTATTTTATGGCAATTTTTTGCGGCACCAAAGTGATTTTTTGGTAGGGACTGTCGTGGATTCGTTGATCTTATCGGTGTTGTCCAGAGTGTCAAATCTAGCGTCAGGTACATGTGAGAGACTTCCATTCAACTGGACAACAGGATTTTTTGTCATGAAGATGATACAGGATTTAGAGAATAAGAGTATAAAAATAATATTCAGGAGGTCGGAAAGGTGACATTCAAAAAACGAACCCAACAGTAAGTTGTCGCTGATGTTTATGAAATTGATAATTATAAAACCCTACCTTATGATAATAATCACCCTACCTCACATTATCACGATACCTAATACCTTGAAACTATGGAATATTGAAAATACGATAATTATTTTCGAAGATTCGATATTAACTTTACTAATGGTGACTTATCTACCTTGTGATTGATAAAAACATAATGGAGTGACAATAAAAGGGTTGCGATGGCGAAGATGATATACATCGGTGCAATAAAAAAGAAGACATTTCTTTAAAAGAGCTTCAAAACATCTGGCGCGCAGCTGAGAGAAAAATGGAGACAGAATAAAAGAACATAACAAATGCTGTGCAGTCGTGGTCGATTTCCGATTTTACATAGACAAAAAAAAAGCGCATAACAATGATGGCATTGGGTTGAGATTGAAAACTACTACGTTACAGTGGACACATAACAGTACTACGAAACAAAATCTCTGCAGTTCAACATGTTAGAGGAGCTGTACAAAACTACTGAACTTGTTATGTTGACTTTTCTACTTTTCTGTAAATTCAACCAATAAGGAAGAAGAAAATGTGGATGAAGAGCTCCGATAATAAGCTCCCAGGTCCAACGGTTCTCTTTGCAAGACCAGTAACTTTAAGAGGGATTGAAGCTCATCCTTCACCTCGATAAGAAGGAGAAGAAGAGTTCAACCCAAACTCAAAAATGAGTCTCGACGTGGCCCACCACATTTAGAAAGCCATAAAAAGCGGTATGAAGAGGTCACAGACTGGAAGTGTTGCACATAGTAAGAGGAGCGGGAAACCCAGTGTGGGTAATGCATCCGTTGATGCTGTGCGCGAAGCCTTGCAGCGCAGTCCTAGGAAATCGATCAGTTGGGCTTCCATCGAACTGCAGATGCTTCGGAGACAGAGCAAGCGTTTCACTGACTGCATTGCCTTTGCGGATACAAGGTTCATCTTATTAAATAATTAAGGCTAAATGACAGATGCCAGCGTGCTGCAATTGTTACAGAGATTCTTACTCGCATCGATGAATACCAATGGGAGATCTGGATGCTTTTAGTTGATATGACCAGGAAAAGGCAGTGATGTGACGAGCTCTTTCGAGTCCCGTTTTGCTCCCATTGCCTGAAGTCCTGCTCGGGAAATTCAGTTCTTATAACTCTGTTGTCGTGTTCTAACCACTCACATTGCCAGTAAATTTTAAAATACATTTTTTGATATAGCTCCATCGTTTTCGTTGCTCCATTGAGAGGAGCAACGAAGCAAAGGGATATGAATGGCTGAAATACTTATACAAGTTGCTTGTTCACGTGGTGAAATATCTCAGGGTCTTGAAAGCTGGACATTTCGTAGGAACGAGCATCAGCCCTACGAGGGCCTAGACTGGTGCGGTGGACAGAGAAGGGCTTGCTTACCAAGAGGATTTTTCGGAAGGCGTAAGTCGCGTTGTGGGGCACTGCAGTAGCCGTATTCAGCACGCAATGACCCCCTATTAAAGCTTATTTTCTGTGCTAAGCGATTTATGGGTGGAATGTAAGCATCATTGAGCGTACTTGAGAGTATAATTACGCATTTTATTCCCAGATAAGTGGGAAAAAGGAGTTTATCTATGCCTGTAAGTGGCTGTAACCCGCGTTTAGTATGCTATAGTATTTGAGTGAGGACGCCCAAACTTATAATGATCTATACTGCGAAGCGTCTGTCTTTAATTGTAAACTTTAATGGTCTTTTCAAGTTTTTTGTTAACTTGTTTATGACCATTCAATGTTCAAAAGTCAGTATAGACAGTTTTGAGAAAGCCTCAATTTATGAGGAACAATTAAAGCAAACAATGAATTCCTTTTTTAACAAATGTTTAAATTTAGATACGAGTAACTATATTTCATCCTGATGCTTCCTTACAATGTCTTACAAAGCGTGAGAACTGGCGAGATTGAACAATTTTCGATTTGATTTTCGTAAATAAACAAAATTCGAGTTTTAATTAATATGGCAAATTTTTCAAACAGGGCTTGCAGGTAGTGTTGTTAGAAATTACGGAGTTCTTAAATTTCCACTTTTATATATACGTAGAAGTGCTAGAGTCGTTAAGCTTTTGAAGGGAGTTTTCCGGGTAGAACAATTAAATAAGACCGAATCTTCGTAAATCCTGTGTTTGCTTGAGTGATCACTTTGTAGTCTATCTTTCTGTCTAATTTACATAAGCATTGCATGTATGGTTGCGCTCCTGCGTAAAAATTAAGACGAGAAACCTAGTACGTCTTCGTGCACGGTTATGGGTAATTCCTTAAAATCTTTTTCTGTTGATCATTACTCTAAACTATTAGTCATGAGTACTTTAATAATATTAACTAAACCTTTTATGTGAAACCAATCTTCATGTTGCATAAACATTATGGAAATTTAAAGGACATGTACTAGGCCTTCTTATTTTTTACCTCTCTATGTTTTCCTGTTGAAGCCTTAATATGGTGCCTCATAGAATGTGCCCATGAAGTTTCAAGATTGGTACTGATATAATTTTGATCGACTGGAACTTGCTATGATCTATTAAAATTAGTTGGAATAACAGTTTAAATTATTGATGAATTTAATAACAGGAGTATTTTCCTTTAGAATGCTCAGAGGTTCTGCCTGGGACTGCCCGTTTAAGCCCGGGCCTACTGCGATTGGCTCTACATTGCCATCAGCCCAAATCTAACCATAAAACCTGCCAGCCCAGCTCTGACCTAATTGTCTTCCTAAAATTGTCTTCCTAATGGCCCATAAAAAATTATTTAGTCTTTTTGGCGTGTATTTTAACATTCTAATACTAATTTATTAATGAATGGGAAAATATTAATGAAATGGGTTGGTCAGTCGGTAAATTAAAGCCAATTCAGCCTATTTTTTTGCAGTTTTGTTAGTTGACCGTCTTTGAAGTCAGACTCTTTGGACTGATCTTCCTCTTTTAGCTAAGCATCAACACAACCAATGTGGCATAATAAAGTAATTTCTCATTCAAGTCCAATGTTTAACTTAAGTCTAACAGTATTTATCGTTCGTATCTACTTTGATATGCTTTTATACTAGGTATTTTTCAAAGGGCGTTGAAAAATTTCAACATTTGAAATATTGGGATGAAATAATTGGATGGATGAAACGAGCGAAAGAAGCTTTTTCGATTGGAAACAGCGCAGGCCTTATCATAACACCCAGTTGTGTATAGATAGGGCAGGTTTACGGTTCGCCGTAGTTGGGGTGCAGTGTAAGTGCTCAAGTATAGTGATCAAATGGGCTCTTCAGAAATGCTCCAGAGTATCATCGATTTGGGAGCATCCATCAGTTCTAATACCTATTTAACGATTTTTTAAGGACGTTATACAAAACTGTCCTTAGCTTTAGACATCGTTTCACCCACATATCCTACAATTTCTGTTGTTCGTTTACCTGCAAAACCAAAACACAACCCTAAGTGCCCATCAGAACGCAATGAGGAGATGGACGAATTTTCGGACCGTTACGAGATAAAAATCAATAAATGGAAAATAACGCCCCCTGAATGTGATGGACAGCACAAAAATTCTTTCTACGCCAACGGCAGAGCGAACTAAGTAGGCAACAGTAGAAATTCTCTTAAGAGTGCTGATTGAAATATGAGATTTTTCTTTAAAGTGAGCTTTAGGTGATGTCTCAGGTAGAATTAATGCTACGTCATAACCAACATAGAAATAGAGTTAATTAGATAGTTCAGCGAGAAAAATAGAAGGAAATTAGGGTAAACGTGGTTAAATGTTTACCTCGGGATGAGCAACGTTCTATGCATGTTTTCCCTTTTAATGCGCCTCATCCTTTGTGTACTAGGTGATTTATGCTTCATACATGATGATTTCGTATTCAAGGTTCAGGTGTAGCATTTCATCATTTTGCCTCTTCTTTTTGTGATTTATTCGCGCTCTTCCACATGACTCTATGTCCGCACACTTTTGCACGAGGTTTGTTTTATTGGTGCTACTTGCAAATTAGATTTATTGTTGCATTCGCGCTCACAATTTTATCACCACACATAAACCATTTGCTTGATTTAAATAAAATAAATCAATTGTTTAGTACGTCTTTATTGTCATGTTGATAAAACTTATGCAGCGTTGGACTATCACTTATCTCTTACTACCCTCCTCCTGTAACTATTTATTCACTAGTTTTCTAAATTTCTTCTTAATTGTCCATCAAGCGTCTCAATCAATTCTCTGATACCTGATTCTCCTTACTCTGCAACGAGGGTCAGCCTTTTCTAAGTGCCATGACACATAGCTATGTATCAATAAAACATTCTCGTAAATGGTACGTCACAATCTATGGTACATACATACATACATCACTGTATGTACCGTGACACAAGTACAAGAAGGCACAAGCATAAACAACACACGCACGAGCATCTCTCTTTCGGAGACCACGGGAGCCGGCGTATTACAGTTCACTTCAACATCTGCACCGGAAATTTATGGCATGCGTGCTTCCACTCTGTCTCCATTGAAGCGCTCACCACTCGTTGCCAAGCGCCATATTTTGAGGTGATGACACTCATGTCCCAACTAACATGGCGTCAATGGAAAGAGACACGCCCAGGTGGCACTAGTAAATGTTTTTCCTTTCACTCGGACGGCGGTGGCTTTGCTTTATCTGTGAGGGTCAGGAGTACAGAAACCTGCAGCTGCTAGTTTCTGACATATTTTAGCAAGCCAACGTGCCAGACGGACAATTCACGTCCACTACTTCTCTGTGCGTAATTCAGAGCATCATTCGCATGCGGAACTGGGTTCTCGTTCCATTGCAAAGCGCAGCTCGCACTACCAGCATGACTCAGCGAGCATCAGGACTCGCAATGATGAGCGCGGCACAGAACTTACTCTCGCAGCGATATTTTTATGCCCTGCGCTGGCAGCTTTATAGCTCAATACTCAGCTCATGCTGACAAAAAGCCTATTTAAATTCCAGAGTCACGAGCGCCAGTCATTTTATTCGGATAATGGGCCATAGTCTAGAGAAAAATTGTGCAGTTGCTCCTCATAAAATTATTGTGACTGCTGGCGCTTAGATATTGTCCCTACGAAGGAAATATTTTCACCAAATCTGTTGATGCAGTGCATTCGAACACCTACACTGGTTCATAAGGTAGTCATTGAAGAAGGTAAATTTGACAATAGACACTATCAGTTATTCAAAAATTGACCAGACAAACGTGTTTAAATAAAAGTGAATGAATTATTTTTTTTTGACTGATGAATATTTTGAGTGTGAACCAAGTTTCTGAATTGACTTCTTGATTAAAGGTAATGTCCATGAATAAAAACATGCATGCACATAATTCTTGTGTTACAGCACTTGATGACTCTAGATTAAAATGCTCATCAGGCAATTCAACATCAGAGTACATGTGTGAATAAATGAACTTGAAAAATATTTCTCTCATAATATCAGGTCACTAGGTACGGTACGGTCTTCGTCGCCTATCAGTATTTAGTTTACTCTTCATCACAGTGACACATGATACACGACGTCCCCGGGGATAAATCTAAGCGACGTTCGATGCCCGTACGACATACACACCGCGTCTGCACGTCCGGCACTCGGCAAGCTGGCCAGTGCATGCATGGTGGACAAGGCAACCAGCCTCTTGGAACAAACCTTGAGTAATAGTATCACACTTCAATAATAATTCTGGTAAACATTGCTCTTTTTTTCAAATGTCACAGTTTCTCCAGAATGCTCGCTTCTCAATGCAAGATTTTAATTTGAAACTCGTTTGAAATCATTCCAGCGATAATACCACAGAAGTTGCCATTTTTATAGTTAAGGTCGTGAAGGAAAGTATGGAAAACGTGCTTTTATCTAGAATTATGTGTCTGCCTTGTACTTGTTTAGGATCAGCTGCATTCCTCTGTACATTCGTATGACGTCCCTAAACTCCCACATGGAAGTACCCGATTTTTTCGGCCTGGGTGTTCGTTTTGAGTCCGCATTACATCATTTGAACACAACAAGATTTGATGCGACCGACACGGCATTAATGTTGTGTTTCTCTCAACTTCAAATACCGCATGCAATAAAACACAACGCTACGAGGAAGACATGGACCTGGTCGACATTGTCTTACCATGCTTCGAAAAGAGCTGTCATCTTATGTGAAATGTGTTCTCGTGGATAAGTTCACCATTTGTCTAACCCTGCTATCCTCGCCCAACCCATTACGCATACCATTACAACGCCAACAGGTATCGTTTAAACGCTTCGCCTTAGGGTATCCGCACACGAGCAACTTTGTATTGTCAATTGCCACAACTAAAAAATTGTCCAAAAAAGAAAGCATGCATTTCTTTGGCTGCCCGCACACGGGCAATTTTTCGTGAGGCGACAACTAAAAGTTGTGAGGTGGCTGCGACCGGATCAATTTTTATGAAAACACAATAGTTTTCGGCAACATTACTGTTGCAGGCGATTGAGAACGTTACTCGAACAACTTTTAGTTGCCGCCACCCAGCGCCCAGCCGGTCGCAGGTTGCCAGATTGGGTTTGTTAACTCCAGATTTTTGCAAATGTGACTTGTTTTGAGGCAGTATGGTGCATAAATAGACTGTTAGGCGTTTAAGATATTCTAAAATGGCTCGGCGAAACAACCTATTTCACATCTGAATGATAAATTTAAAATATCAAAGAAAAAAGTCTGTGTTCGGCATTTTTATAATGATTAATATACTTAATACTGGGATGGCATATTTTCTTTTTTTATCTGACGATCCTGCCGTGGTATTTCAGTGTCTTCCCAACTAGAGTGGCCTGACACTGCCACATCCACAGTTTCCATGGTGACACTAAACGATAGTTTCCGCCATCCGGTGGCTCGTGTGCGGGTGTGCCTTACGGACAACTTTGTGCAGTATTATTTTTCATCCAAAGAGATCAGGAGATTCATCTTGCCTCAATCATTTCTATTAAATTCGATTCAAAGGTAATCAACTTCCTCGCGCATACTTTATTAATGCCCAAACCCGAATTTCTAAGAAAAGTCTACATTTTTACCATTAGGTTTAATCAATTTCTCTCTCAACAATTTTGTGATACACAGTTATCAGCGTTCAAATACGTGCTTTTTCATGGTTTCATTACCTTTTATAAGTTAGGAAGAATGTGAGCGAAGATTAGAAAAGACGATCCCGAAATCTGTGAATGATACTTATGATACTAAACGTGGACGTATGAATAATAGCTTCGAAAATATGGCTCTGATTTTGTTCTCGACACACGTTTTCTGAAGATCATCATTTGATCATAATGACTGAAGAAAATCATTCACCCGATTTATTTATTAAATGAGTTTTATAATTAAATCAACGAAGTGTGTCCCATTAAAGCCTGCTGGCAGTGGATACCAAATATCCTATTTAAATGATCCCTAAAAGAAATTCGTTTCGATCAGAAAACTATCAATTTCAAATTACGATACGATCGACGCCGCATTTTGATGAAAAATGACTCAAAAAGAACATAACAACGATGCCGTAGCGGTGGAACATATCAATCTCTGAATCGGAATATATTAAATGGTGACAGCGGTGAGATGATGATAATTAACTGTATTATATATGTTATTGTTGATTTTCACCGAATCCATACCCCTAAAAATGTACACTTTAAAAATCAAACTACAGCATTTTGAACTTCTAAGAGAGTTCGGAGACCGTCTTCTTCTTCGACCGAATCTCACGGAGTAGTAGTTTGGACTGAAAAGAACGGTAACACTCCGAGGTCTGGATTGACTTTTTGTACAGTCTGAAGCGTAGAAATTTCGGAAATATGTTGTACAATTTACACGACCTCAAAAATTTTAGATCAAGTTTAGCTTTAGTGAGCTTCTTCTGGTGTTTTGATTGATACATGCGAAATTTACGAAAGCCATCTTCACCATACCGCTCTCTGACATAATCTAAAATAACTCCAGCATTGATGCTTCTAAGCTTGAGAATAAAAAGCAAGGCGAAAATCGCTACACGTAAAGTCATTTTTATTCAAATTGTTCAAATAAAACTGAACGTTTTGGACAAACTGTTCATCTTCAGCAAAAAAATCTCTGTAAAACGAAACCAAAAGAAGAATTAATACACTAAAGAAGTATCTATAAAAATCTAAACTTTTAAAAAACACGAACAACGGTAAAATAATATTAGAGGAAAAACTGAGTAGCTGAATTAGGTGTTGGCAACATGAAGCGGGAAAGCAATTTGGGTGTCATTCAGTATAGGTATTTTCAGAATAGGTATTCAGCATTTCGAACGGTTAAACATAGTTTCTCTAACTTCTTCATCTCTTCTCTCTTCCTGGCGAATATTTTCACCCGCAGAATGTTTTCAAAACGCATGAATTAGTGTTTCATTAACGTTATTTATATTATTCCCAATTTATATGTCATTGATGAATTTGATCGAATGTGTTTTCAGTATATTTCTTTGTCAATTCAGTTCCAGTGCCCGTATATACCAGCATTTTTCCATGCAACTTACGTTAAAACTGTGACAACATAGTACCTGCGTTTGCAATACGTTAAGCATGTTCGGTCTAAAATTGTGGGCACTTGAGAGCTCGACTCCGTAGGCCGGATGCAATATGTAAACAAATCCCCTCGAACCCTCTTGAGCTTGGTAGTGAGCCACACACGACAGTATCGGGGAAGCTAAGTAAATTTCAGTAAAGAGAGTAGAAGCTATGTTATTTCAAGCATAAACGAAAATTTTTTTTCACTTGGACTGGTTTACATCTTCATACTACGAGTAATTTGATAACTGTAAAATAATTTGGTTTCCTAATTATGATACGTAATTATTTGTATCGTAATTAATAAAATTTTCACGATCTCGAGCGATATCTCGTCTAGGAAACTACAGTGGATATGTCGTAAAAGTACTCTTAAAATTTGAAATCATGAAGTACATTTTCACACGGCTCTATTTGGATTTTACGTTCGTCTAAAAGTAACTAACACTGTATAATGTTACAAAGTCTTCATCAAGTGAATGGAACAATGCAGAAAAGAATTATTATTTACTTTAAATATATGTATATTACTATTTACATAATAACAAGAATACAATAAAAACAAAATATATACACTTATACAGGGTGTTTTAGAATGAGAGGTTCAAAATTGCACACAAAGTAGAAAATGTTCAAGTAAACACTTTTTCTTCTATGAAATTATTGGAAAAATCGGGTTTATGAGATATTAGCTGTTTATTGATTTAAAAGATGCAATTTAATCACACAATTAATTGCAGTATTTATTTTGAATTTACGTTACAAACACTTCTATTCAATGAAAGTTTACAATAATAAAATTTATTCTATGGATATTTGGTAAAAAAGTTTTAGCATGAATGTCTTAGAATGTTCCAGATCGTGCTATCATGTTCCTTATTGTTTGTCTTGTTGGCACTCTTCAGTTTCATATCAACCACGACGTCGGTAACATGAACCGTTTAACAAATGCTGAAATGGCAGAAATGCATCTTGCTTATTGTGCTGCTAATGGCAATGCAAGAGAGGCAGATAGGCTGTATGAAGAGCGGCTTCCAAGCCGATACATAGCTGGTTATGGAATGTTTACAAACTTACTTCAAAGGCTACGTGACAATGGGAGTGTCGAAATTAACATAAGAAAAAATTAACATTTCTTATCAATTTTGGTAAAGTAAATACAAAATAAAATTGCAAGCAATTGTGTCGTTGAATTTCATCTTTGAAAACAAGAAACAGCTAATATCTCGAAAACACGATTTTTTTTGGAAAGTTTCATAAAGGAAAAAGTGTTTATTTGGCCATTTTCAACATGGTGTGCAATTTAGTACCTCATGTTCTGAAACACCTTGTGTAGTGAGAAGAAACATTTGTATATTCGGACACACCAAAATTTTTACTTTATAAATTTATGATGTGCAAAAATGACATGTCCCCAGTTCTACGTTAGCATATGTATGAATTACCTAAAGACATGCAAAAGAAACAAAGACTTCAATTAAATATTGAAATAATAATCGTTTTGGAAATTTTGGTTGACAAAAGTATTCGTACAGAACAAATTTCTTCTTAGTATGAACAAATACGCTTTCCATTAAGTATTTGTTACTAGAACTTCATAGTTTGTTCCAATAACGTTTATAGTTATCACTTTGAGGTGTTAGAGTGCTAACTTGCTTATTCATCACTAAGCAGTGTCGTGATAAAACAAGATTTTTTAAACTGGACCAAGAAAAATCTTTAATAACTATTGATCCTATGGAATAAAATTAATGTTCTAAAAAGGGGCATTCAGACTAGCGCTAGTTTTGAAACATCATTATCAATGAATGCTCTGAAAATACGATCAACAATATATAATGGTTGATATTTCAATAGTTGCTAAATTTACTGAAATAATAATTTTTATATATTGTTGATCTAATTTTCATTGCATCCATTGAGAATGAAGTTTCGAAACCAGCGCTATGGTCTGAATGCCCCTTTTTAGAAAATGAATTTCATTCCATTTTATGTGGTTTTATTTTTGATGAAACTTAGATTCCAAGACACGTACCCATCTCTGTGCTATTGATACTATGAACGGGTTTTTGAGAACAAATCAGTGGTAGAATCCTGAGATTTATATCTTTTATTTGGACTAACTTTTGAAGATGATATTCTTCATGTGGCATCCACTCGACTGCAAGCAACATTGGGCGCGTGCTCGCATTTGCTTCTCATTGCAGCACTGGTGAGGGTGGGACCGATCTGTAAATGTCATTCACGGATCTGTAAATGACCTTCTTTGACGGAGAACTTCGAAGGTTCTACTCTCTCTTGAAACATTGCTGGGCTAGGACAATGCTCCTTCCAATAGAGAAGTATGCAGTGCTTATAAAAACTAATTGTTCCTTAGTCCAGTTTGTCATCTTGACAGCAGTTTCAAAGCAGGATAAATTGTATGTGTCCTCTGATTCTTATTTTGACTGTTGGATCATGAATACGTATTTGGTATTAACCAAGCCTTTTTCTCTTTTTAGTAGAGAGTGGGTGAGTATCATTGACATGATACATTACAGGGGATATAAATGATAGGGGTTCCCCAGGCCCCTAGTCACGCCCGAGCTTTAAGCCCTTATTTTCCTCTCGTTTAGTGTCCTGGTGACATTCCTTGAGGACAGTGACCACACTGCAGGCAACGACCCTGATTTGCCGCGTAAGCGTTTTTCACGCCAACTGCTGCGTACATGGCTCAAACCCGTGCATGAAGCACAGAACGCAAGCGCTCTGCACACTCGGCCACTGCAAGGCCACTTTAAGAATAACAGGAATACGTAGGTACCAAATAAAATATAGAAATCTCAGAATTCTACTGCCGTTTGTTTTTCAAAAATCCTTTCATTGTATCAACAGTTGTTCCATTTTTTTTCTTGTCCCATGTTTGAAAAAACACCCTGTATATGTATGGTGGTGCAAAAAGAACGCATGGATTTCCAACTGGTATAATTGGATTTTTGGGAACACATAGAAAATGTACTCACATCAATTGGCTGTGGCTTCATCTTTGATAGTGCGTAGCATTGTAACATAACGTGCAGCAATCACTGTTACACTAACACCGCCTTGAGCAAAAAAATAAGGCTCAACGATTCCTACTTTGGACCCTCCACATCACACAGTCACTTTTGCACTGTTCAGTGGTTTTTGGTGCAATTCTTGTGGGTTGTTTCTTGCCCATTAGCGACAGTTTTGTCGGTTTGCATTGCCGTCTAAGTGAAAGTGCGCTTTGTCGCTCATGATTAACAAACATCATGAGTAGAAATAACATCAAACATTCGCCACAAAACAGTCTCCGTTCATCATAATCACGCTCGTGAATCTTCTGCACGATCGTAATTTTACCAGGATGAAATTGTAACTCATCCTTCAGGATGAGCTGCCGGGAGCTGCGGAGACCAGCCCAGAACTGGAGCATGCCGCCGGTGGAGCAGCGAGGATTTGGAAGAACAGACACTTTAACTCGGTTGACATTTTCCGGCGTTAGCATCGTGCGAGGACGACCAGGCAACTTCTGCTTCATAACATCCAACTGTGCGAAAAAACGCAACCCAACTCATTTACATGCATGTTGCCATCAGGTATCGAACCATTTCGTGGAACATTCAAGTATGCACGTAAAAGCTACTAAACTATGATCACAGTCATTACTTTTGAACAAATGTTCAGTCACGAAAACACGATGCTGCACTGTCCTCTCCGACATTACTACTTAAATTGGACTCTCCAACCTACCAACCAACAGGTCCCCCCACCCAGCCATTCCACTCCCACCAGTGAAACTACGCATGTCAAATCCATGCATTCTTTTAGCACCACCCTGTATACATATATATTTTATTTAAAAGAAAAATTCCGTGAAGTCGTGAACACGCGATAATTGAACCACACAATAACGAGGAACACTGAAGTTAAAGTTTTCAGAATTTGAAACATCGTCTAAAATTGCAAAATTGTTCTCATAGTAGATATTATCGACAAAGTTCAAGATCCGTAACAGTTTCTGAAAACATTAATTGTTCCTTATTTTAGCATAAACATAATCAAATTTCGGACAGTGGCTTTTAAACAGATTTCTTTATGGCCGCGTACGTATTTCAAAGCTGCTGCTCGGCACATTGCTAGGGTTTAAAATAATTTTTTCAAATTGAAAAGGAACGACGATGATGTCGGCCTCGGAAACCTTTTAAATATGAATGTTCAAGTCATTCAAAAATTAATTTTTTGACAGGCATTTCGGTTACAATTCAATTTTTCTAGGTCAATAATTTACGTAAATACTATTTATTCTTTTTCATAGCCATCCTGATGGATGAGGAAAAACAGGCTTTTTATACATGGTATTAAAAATGGCACATATTTTCGTGCCTGCTGCACAGATGTTTTAGCTATTCATGACTCACGTTGCCCTATCTCATGATTGAAAAATGGTGCTGTTATATTCTCACGATATAACTGCCCTACATCTTTAATTATAAAGAAATCGCTACGAGGAATACTGAAATGCTACGTCTGGCCAACGACTTTCATCTCCTCGAAAAAAAAACGCATATAAAGAAATACTCTCGCGGATAAGCACAACTTCGAAGCAACTCCACAATCTGCCTCTCGTGCCATTTCACGAAACATCGACTACAACATCTTCTACCACCAAACATCGCCAGTCGACGCGACGCCCTACCATCACCACCAGCTTCCCTCTTCACATCACCACCACGACGCAACCGAGGGATCACAACTTCGAGTTATCGGATACCACTTTCTTATTCCTTTATCACAATGTACTTCATGTATTTGAAATCTTAATCATCCAGGATATTATTAATTGCTATAGATAGAATGCGGGATCCTAATTAATGTTCATCACTATCGTGGGCTTTTCACTTATTAGCAATTAACTGCTGTTCTACCACGTCTGTCCCTAACGTGTTTGTTCCCTAAGAGGGAGACGCGCCGGCAGTCCCTCAAGCCGGGGTGGGCAACGGGCAGTCTTACGCGGGCAGTCTGACGCGAGGGTTCGTCAAGGGCAGTCAAGGCACGCTCAATAACTTTATTGAAGAGAAACGATACAAAATCATTTAAGCCTATTGGTGTCTTCCTCTGCGATTCGCCGCCTTTGGCGATGGACCCGCTTTGTTTTGAACGATTGTAAAAGTGACAGTTGACTCTAAATTTAATGGAGATTCGACTTGTTCTAATTAGTCTAATTAATTAGAATCGTATCGTAAAAGCAGCCAGCCTCCTCGTACTTACTTCATCAACGCCCAAACTGGACCCCGCAGATAAGTTAAACATATTTACTATGTGTCTAACCAGCTTCTCCCTCAACAGCATTGTGACATGATAGATGTCAGCATTAATAGCGAACCTTTGTAATCTTTCGTATCTTTAATTTCCTTTGTAAGTTAGGAAGAGGTGATGATGAAAAGAGATGAAGATAAAGAGATGATGATGATAAAATGCACGTTAATAATAGCCTTTAGCTCTGTCCTCACGCTTACCGAAGAACAAAGATAATTAATTAATTATGACGACCGTTTTTGATAATTGATTTGCTATAAATATTATTTGCCCATATATCGGGCTGGTGGCAGCTCTAATTACTTTATAATGATTAATGGAGTGTAGAAAATGAATGAATGTGGCGAATAGAAATGTCACGACAATTAATAATAAAGAAAAAAGAACATCCATTACGATGAACATCAGCGTGCGGAAACTACGAACAAAACTACGGTGGCGACTCGGTGGAATAATCAACACCAAAGATCAAAACAGTACTTACGAATATTATTTACCGTTATTTATTACAACTTTTCGTACATGTGGGATCTTACTGCTGGACACACGTCTATTAGTCGTTTATGAAAGCGTACGTGGTCCGTCAAGCGCAACAGAAGCTCATCCTTATGATCTAAAACTAACAAAATGGCCAATATGTTTTCAAACTCGAAGTGTTCAGAAGTGATGGGGCGTTTCTCGATTGATGATTGCAATGTCAAGTTTCTTCGAAAGTTGAGTCCTGCTCGGGCAACCGATTAATCCCAAGGCGCACGGCTTGTGTCCTAAACTTGTCCATTGTAGCGCAAAGTTAGGACCGTCAGTAATCTAGAATTCAATCAGAAAGTCGTTAAGAGACTTGGTTGACTCAGCCATTTGTGAGGTAGTCTCATAACAGAGACTCGTGCATCCCGCACCAGTCGCTCAAATGGTCCAAGTTACGACAAACAATCAGTGGAGCCTCATCGTTTGTCTCGGCGGGGTAGGTGGGCGGGAATCTTTGTCTTTGCCCTCAAGCATAATTCTCGCGCTAACTTGAGACAGAAAAATAGCGTCATTGGAATGATTGATGCGTTTTCTTTCGACGATCGAAGCCCTCTTGATGCTGTCCAGAGTCATGATGAATGGGATACTTCTCGCAGGCCAAAAACCCAAATTTCGAGCCAGGTTTAAATTTTGGAGACAATTAGCGCTGCAAATGCAACGGTGAAATTCTGTTCCGAAATTTCAACGTAAATCGAACCAAAGAGCGAGGTAAAGCTATTAAGATGTGAGAAATAAACTTTAACCATAGATTTTAAAAAATTATGTAGATCTGAGATTCGAGTAAGAAGTTTAGGCAATTGTAGAGAAATCTCCAACATTTATGTATGAGTTGTGCAAGAAAAACCGAGCTTTTTCAGATTTTTACTGACAAGCGAACAGCTATAAATGAACTGTATGAAGTAGAACTATCACCAAAACAAATTTTCTGAAAACGAGACAAAATAGCTATTAAGAAAAATTTTGTAGCGAAGGTACCATTACTTTGGTGAGAAGTTGTTTACACTAAAGAAATTAGGTATTAGATGAACATTTATAAATGGTGTTCATTATACGAGTTTTACTGCAGAGAATTTTTTTTCACATTTTATCCCAACTTACGTGAATCATCGAGAGTAATTACTGAAAGTGAGCACATTTATATTTTGCAGGGAATGATGAAAACTTTCGTGTGCTTTTAATTCATCGCATTCGAAACTTTGGTTCTTTGATTTTAAAGTCATTGCTTGCAGACGTCTGTATCTTTCAGCAAAAGTTCCTCCGCCACACTACCACCTTTGGCGAGTACTTTAACTTTATGTTAGTTTTTATAATATATGAACATCTTGAAATACGGCTCAAACTTGACGCTCAGGAACGTAGCACACTTTTAAGAAGGAAATTTTCATTCGTGTGAATCTTGATTATCAAAAACAAATGGAGCATCAAAGAATACGATTTTTCTTAAGGGAAATTGATTGTTTTAGTTAATGGTTTTTCTTAATTAAAGCAGTCGTTTACTTGCAGACGTTTATACCTGAGTCGCTAAACTTACAACAGGTCAGTATGGTTGTGGAGTCCTACGTTTCAAGGAAACCCACGCAGTAACTTGTCGTCATGACGACGCACGGTCTTGCCAGTCTCAAGACGCCCACGTGTAATGACGATTCATTGCTAGGCATAGGAAAATAACTTAGAAAACATTGAACTGAATTATAAATCTTGAACTACGCCATATTTGACTGCCAAGTTTTTATACCTTGGCTCATTCTTAAAGCGGATTCGATTTAACGGATTCAATGTGAAGATAGTGACTCAAAGATATTTAGTTGTTTACACTCGTTGAGAGAGAACGTAATTTAACTGCGTTGTGCTTTTATAGTGAGCTCATATGACGGGGTGGTCATTGAGGGATGAATTTCAAACGTCATAATGGTAAATTCTTGAATTTAGGGGGTCATCCCAGGCTCCTGCCAGGCCTCTGTCGGTCCGATGAGCATTTTTTTATGTTTTTGTTGGAAAAGGACCCTTAGGTGGTGGACTATTTGGTCCTAAAATTTTTTGGAGCTACGGACACTAGAAACCCCCCCCCCCCCCCAAGTGGGGCTTAAGGGGACCAAAAATCCTTAATTTTTGACCCCATTTAGTCCTCATATAAAATGAGAACAAAACGGGAAATGAAAAATTTAAAATCGTAACTTTGTTTACAATGCGTCAAGGATTTTAAAACTGTCTTTTGTTTTGTTCTAGCATAAAAACTCAATGAGTTCTATTCATTTGAATTATTAATAAAAATGAACGAAAAAACCAATATGTCCAATTTTGTCAAAAAATAAGGCCTGAATCAAAAAAATAAATAGATAAAATTGTGTTTCTTTTTAAAAATTATATATTATAGTCAAATTTCATAAGAATCAGACTACAAATAGAAAAGTTCATGATTTTTATCAAAATTTTTTTTGAAAGATGTTAAAATTTTTTTGAAAAAAATGATAAAATTACAATTCACAGTGAGAATATGAAGTCATGCATGGAGATTATCGAAATGAAAATGAAAACAACAGTCAATTACATAAATTGTCCATCACATTACACTTCAAAAAAAATATATTTTTGGCTTATACCCAAAACCTCTTATTTTCAACCAGGGTTGCGGAGTCGGAGGAATAAATTTGCGACTCCGACTCCGACTCCGACTCCGCCCTTTCAGAATTTTGCGACT
>JACJUY010009002.1:19614-35176 GCA_014220935.1 Platorchestia sp. MABIK | reverse complement strand
GTTACAACATTTCAGGACACACCAGAGTTATAACATCACCTCAGGACACACCAGAGTTACAACACCACATCAGGACACACCAGAGTTACAACACCACATCAGGACACACCAGAGTTACAACATCACATCAGGACACACCTGAGTAACAACATCACATCAGGACACACCAGAGTTACAACAACACCTCAGGACACACCAGAGTTACAACATCACCTCAGGACACACCAGAGTTACAACATCACCTCAGGACACACCAGAGTTACAACACCACATCAGGACACACCAGAGTTACAACAACACCTCAGGACACACCAGAGTTACAACATCACCTCAGGACACACCAGAGTTACAACATCACCTCAGGACACACCAGAGTTACAACAACACCTCAGGACACACCAGAGTTACAACATCACCTCAGGACACACCAGAATTACAACATCACCTCAGGACACACCAGAGTTACAACACCACATCAGGACACACCAGAGTTACAACAACACCTCAGGACACACCAGAGTTACTGCATCACTTCAGGACACACCAGAGTAACAACAACACCTCAGGGCACACCAGAGTTACAACACCACATCAGAACACACCAGAGTTACAACACCCCATCAGGACACACCAGAGTTACAACACCCCATCAGGACACACCAGAGTTACAACACCACATCAGGACACACCAGAGTTACTGCATCACATCAGGACACACCAGAGTAAGAGCATCACATCAGGACACACCAGAGTAAGAGCATCACATCAGGCCACACCAGAGTAAGAGCATCACATCAGGACACACCAGAGTAAGAGCATCACATCAGGACACACCAGAGTAAGAGCATCACATCAGGCCACACCAGAGTTACGTCAGGCCACACCAGAGTTACGTCAGGACACACCAGAGTTACATCAGGACACACCCGAGTTACATCAGGACACACCAGAGTTACATCAGGCCACACCAGAGTAACAGCCTCACATGAAGATGCACTTCACAGCACCGTAAACAAGCAAGACGAGCCCCAAAGGGCGAGAGCGCCCCACGAGGCCCGGAGCTGCAGATGGCAACTCACACTGTGGCACCTGACAGCCAAGGTCCAGCGCCCACTGCTGCAGGGTCCTGACGAAGGCAGCCAGCGCGTTGCCTCCGTTGAGCGAGGCGGCCACGCTGAGGTAGCGGCCGCCCATGAAGGGCATGCACTCCGTCGTCTGCGACGTGGACGGGGGTTTGCACTCCGGCACGAAGCTCTGGGGAGAACATCCAGTCACGCAGTTGAAAGCTTACCATATACAAAGCGTATAGTAATTCAGACTGGCAAGTTGTCACTTCAAACTTACACATCTAGGATTTGATTAGTTGTTAGTTTAAGCCTCCCTAACCACAAAAAAAACATTTTAAAAAGAGGAGGGCGCCATTTAGTTTGAAGATAAGGGAATGCAGAATCTATGCTAAAAGGGCATAGAAACAGTAAGTTGGAAAAGAAGTTCATGAAATATGATAAAAATTAAAGAAGAAAGTAGTAGGTGCTGACAAAACAGGACAGCAGTGAACCAAAAAACGATCAAAAAACATAACAAAAAACATTTTATTTCAACAAAAAGAAGCCCTACCTAACTCTCAGCTTGGGCCTTCACATTTTCCCCCTGGGAGTGCTAATTCCCATTGATAAAATAGTTGTATCCCCCTGAGGGGCCATTATCAATGAGAAATTTAGGGTGCATATTGCTAACCAATAATTTTCTTATAGATTCAATTTTAGATGGGAATACTTCAGAAATGCTAGATATACGCTATGCACACTGAAGTAAACTATTCACGCAAAATTTGGCATTTCCCATATAATCACAACTGAAATGGTTCATTACATGTACATGTCAACTTGATGTAAACTGAGGTAATGAACCTTGAGTTTGAGTTTTTTATAAGAACATCTAAGAACGGAATTTGGCAATTTGGTTCTATTTCCATAGTAAATCTAATATTAAGATAAGATGTATTGATATGTTCACAAAATCTATTAGCTTCATATTCCGAGCAAAATAAAACAAATGTATCATTCGGATATCTTCAATAGAATAAGGCTACAGGACATTGGCTCAAAAATTTCTTCTTCAACAGATCCAGAAACGAATTGGCTATGAGGGGAAAAAAGCTTAAGCACATTGCCAGACCGTCAATTTACTAGCAAGTTTTCCCATTGAATATAAAAATTAATCTTTCAGTGCGACTTCCATCCAGCAAGCGTTTGGATTGAACCATGCCATAATTCATAATAGTAAGATTGTCCTGCAAAATGCGTTCAAGGAAAATATTAATTGCTTCCTCTTGTGGTACGTTAGTAAAAAAAATCACTATTTCAAAACATTAGATTAGATTAGCTGTTAGTTTAAGCCTCCCTAACTGTAAACTGAAAAGCATTTCGAAGAGAGGAAGGAGGAAGGCACCATTTTGCAAGGAGGCAAGGGAGCGCGGAATCTATGCAGAAGGGGGATAGAAACAGTAAGTTGGGAAAGAAGTTTATGAAACAAGATGAAAGTTGAAGAAGAAAGTAGTAGGTACTGAAAAACAGGACAGCAGTGAACCGAAAAAAAAAGTGGTCCTTAAATTTTAAAAAAACTTTTATTTCAACAAAATGATGGTCTACCTGACTCTTAGCTCGGCCCGTACACATTTTCCCCTGGGAGTGTTAATTCCCATGGAAAAAATAGTTTGATCGCCCTGAGAGGCACTATTTCTAACATGTAAAGGCGCTAAATTCGCAAAAGTTTTTAAGCAATAATTACAGGCAGATGAAATGGGTCTCATCGGTACGTCTGGTTTATGAATTTTAGATAGCTGTATAAAACTCCAAGTTGAGAAGCCACTGAACTGTATGGTAAATTTGTGGGTCAAAGTTCCCAACTTTCTGTCTTCTTCAAAATTCCTAACTCTGTAGCTAATTAAGCTAACAAAAAGAATACAATAGTCATACGCAACCCCAAAATAACTGTGAAATATGAGCTCTATATAATATATTACGATTAAGCTTGGCCTTTAATATCAGTAAAAAAGCGTAATTTCGATAGCAAAGATCAATTTGTGAACGCAAAAAAAATTACCTTTTCAAGTTTCTGAAACCTTTCGGCCAATGAAACATACACATTTGAGCAATATCACACTTAATCAATGTCATGGCACAAAGCAAGTGCATAGATCTAAATGCATTACATTTCTTGTATCAGTTTGATTCTCAAGAATAATTGACGCCCAAGTGCACAACTTCTACATGTATACCAGAGCAAAAAGTTGTCCTGAAGAAACTTCATGATATCCTGATGCTTTTTCGAATTTTTACTTTGTACTAGATATCTCTGTCACTCAAGTTCAATGATAACAATGGATCAAAGATGTCCAGTAAAAAAATGTGAGCTCCAGTAGTCAGGATTTTTTGAGCACATGATTAATTAGAGTCAAGTTATTTATGGAGTCAGCTTTATGGTTGAGAAAGAAACCTGGAATAATAATAAACTTCTTTAAAAACCTTTCATAATTTGCACTCAACTCTAGAAGCCGTGCAAATGTTTGCATTTCAGACGCTGTATGTTTTTTTTTACTAAGAAAAAGCTCCATGAAATAGACTTGAAATTCAGTACTTCTAGCAGTAACGATATTTTTTTGAAGAGATCTTTTTTTAAGAGTAACCATAGCAAACTAGTAACAAAATTAAGACCATTTAATGAAACTCTTGAAGCTTTATAGAAAAGGCCAAATGTTTGTGAAAATTAATTAGTTTTCATTCGCAATTGATGTCCGTGAGGTGTCTTATAATTAGTCGCACCTCAGGCAGCTCGAAGCAGAGCTGGGCAGACGTGGAGATGTTGATGACGGCAACGTCGGGGGCGGAGAGCAGGGGCAGAACAGAGCACTGCATGTCTCCTGTGAGGCACAAGTGTCCATCTCACTCGACTATGGAGACGAGCGCTCACCAGGACATAAGAAGCATTCACCTTATTTCAAACAGAGACATGTTCTAAAATCTGAAACTGGCACTTGAATTATACTTCACTAAAAACAGCAATCAAAGGGTACCAACAATTGAAGCGACAACCATTTGAAAATGATGAGGGAAGAAGGATGAAGTTAAAACTACTGCCAACTCATCCCTCACCAGAGATGAGCCGTGTGTTTCCTTGACAAAGTCAGCATTTCCTAGCAAGATGTATTTATCACAAGCATGCTCACTGAAGCACACTTGTGCTAAATAAAATGCTTTAATAAGCTATTTCTAACTAAATAACTGAAAAGGGACCTCATAGAGTCCTCCAACTGGAGTCAGTCATCCAACTGCTAAAACAGAAAATAAATTAATTCACCACACCATGGAAAATCAGTTCCTCAATGAGGACAGATTAGATTAGATGTTAGTTTAAGCCTCCCTCCTACCTCAATGAGGACACTTAGCTGAAGTATTCCATATAATAACAAACATTTTTGTTATTCCCCTAAATCTAGGAAACGAATGACACAAAACGGAAATCATTCACGCAGCACAGCAGTAGACCTCATCACTTCTATTGTCGGCGTCTAAATAGGAGAGGAACGACTAGTAACTTTTTGGAGGAATGATTGGCAGATTTTGCAATTTCATCCCAACCCAAATACGCAACATTTGCTTTCTCTTCCTCACCCATAAATCAAGAAGGAAAAAGCAATGCACGTACCACACTCATCCCACACTCAGCAGGATTTTGATAACTTACTTTTGTGATTGGCATGAAAACCTGTGGCTTACTCTTTCTACCGAATCCTTCTCAATACAGGTCTACCCCTAGTAAATATTCCAGTGCATTATCCGTACACCGTTTTTTAGCAAAGCGGTGCAGTCTCACACTCCCTGCATGCTCAAATCCCCATAGTGCTTCAAATTATCCATCTCACAGGACCTTCGCTTCATCCTTCATATTATTGCCTGGCGTCTCTAGTCTACCTCATTTCTCGAACATAGCATTTTATTCTTAGCTACTCTATGAACCGATTTAGATTCCACAATTTCTAATTACATCCATGATTTGAAATTAGTCAAACTTGCTTTCACACAGAAAAATTAAACTTCTCAGAAACTGTTTAAATCGATCTATATATTTCCCAACAGTTAATTTCACTAGCACTCGGGAGCATTTCTCCGAAAGAAAACCACACTTGCTTTCATTTTCATCTAGTAATCAGGGTGTTACCACATCATGGAAAAAGACAAGAAAAAAAACAACTGAGCGAGACAAGACCAAAATACCTCCACTCTTCACTTCAAAACAAAACGCTGGTTGTCGGTAGTCTGAGTCACGTGTTTGGTCACAACAAAAACGCATATCATAATTGGGATTGAAAAACTCATTAAAACAACGCTAATTCTATACATTAAACTTTGTTTTCTGCATATTTCTATTTGACTAATTGATGAAAGAGTGTGAGACATCTATTTTACACCCGAGTATTTTCCACAGACAGAGTTTCAATAGCGCTCAGAACCAATAAATAACTGGATTTTAATCCGAACATGATTATGATATTAATTCAGGGTCTGAAAGCAAACAAGCAATTCGTCAGGTGACGCACAACAGGAGACGTACCGAGGGAGGCCAAGACAGGCGTGCCCTTAGGTATGGCATACCAGGGCGCGGCGAGCTGCCCCGCCACCTCTCCTGACTGCACCACGGCCGGCAGCAGCTGCAGCGGCAGCCCCGCCGCTCCCAGCAAGTCCTTGTTCCATTCCTGTCGTAATACGGGATCTACAAATCAGTTCTTTTAACTCGCAAGTGAGACTGTAAGCACAATACTGAATCTGGATACACGCAGTGCAGATTTAAAATGCAGTGAAGCATCAATTCATTTTTCAGACAAATCTCATCAAAATGTATGGTAGAGCATGCGCAATATTTTGGAAGGCATCTCAAGCTGAAGTAAGATGGGAATACTACTCAGCAAATAAAAACAAAGCCGTGAAAAAGCCGTCCGTGATAACTGAAATAGGCACAAAATTAAGTACAAATCAAAATTCACAGAAAACATATATATTTGTTAATCATACAACTAACAACAAAACGAACACAGGGTTACATTATTAGAAGCATTCGTAACACTGGAAACATTACAATTTAGTTTCATCATGCTCTTAAGGGTGTGAAATACAGTTAAAGTATTAGGAGCTCTTGAGACATGTTCTCTGATGTTAAGGATACGCTTCAAAGGTTTCTTCTCCAGCTATATACATGTCATTATTATAACATGGGAGTCTTCGGAAACTGTAGTGAATATAATAAAGCAAGTATTCCACGCAAGTTTTCACGATTTGAAGATTCTTAGATTGGTAAAAAAACATCTAAGATCGACAATTGGTATATCACCACACTGCACCAGTAGGTGTTAATATATCAACAAATAATTGTGTATGTTTTATGTGAAGGCCAGCAGAAGCGCACACCTCGAAGAGTCTCACTTCTGAATAAAGACCATGGAGATTCTTAGTTGGAATACACTAATGCTGTTTGCAAGGAATAAGTTGATTATTTCGATGACATTCTGTGGTCAAATGACACTCAACTTGACCTAATTCAAACAGGATGGTTTGAGGGCGGCCGAAAACTTCCCTTAAACCAATAAACACTTTTCCCATCAAGAAAGATTGTGATGAGAGAACTATGTAATGAGGATCTTTTTCCTCTGCAGGCCCAGAACTTCAGGTGATAAAATGAACAATGAATTTGACCAATTATTGTGGAATTTTGTCTCGGCGCCTCACTGCTTCCGTTCAAAACCTCTCGTTAAAAAGAAGTAATTGGGTGTTTCAGCAATCTTTAACACACATCAAAATATAATGCAGAATGGCTGCGTAACCAAATAATCAGTGTTTTAGACTAGTCTTCACAATCTCCAGATATAAATTCAATTAAAAATCAATGAAAAATCTAAAAGATAATGAATGGGGAAAGGAAATCATTCAATCTAGTTGAATCATGAAATATCTGTCTTGTAAAAAGGAAAACGTTCCTATGAACTTGTGGATCCCATTGATGAGCATCGACTGAGGCAGTTGTAGTTAATAAATAAAGGTCACACCACCAGGTATTAATAGAATTGAATTTTAAGTTATAAATACACTTTTTATCATCTAGGTTTGCCAGTTTTGTCATTGATTATAAAATTTCAAATAAATGTCGGATTACTATATAATTTCTATTGTTTGACATTGTCTTTTTTTCAGTAGAACTTCCTACCTCAAAAATGTCCAGGAACGTATTCAGTGAGGGAAAATGTTATGTTTTGATGTCATACAGGCTTTTGGACCAATTTGTTTTGAAAAGTTAAAAGGAAGACGAGAACACCACTGACGGTCGCTGATGTATACGCTAGAGCGGAGCCCAACGATGACAATAGTCGTTTTCCATCTACAAAATTGAAGTTATTACCTTCCAGCATTTTAACTACTGTTAATCTTCAATAAAAAAGATCTTTGCAAAGAAACCATGTAAGAAACTAAGTAAAGTAAGACAAACACAAGTGAATACAATACAAGTTAAGTGTCAACACGCTTCTGCAAAATTTAGTTCTCAGTTGCCACAGCCAGTACATGGCAACAACATCAACGTGAGACAATTGATGAAACATTAAAAGGAAAAATGGAATGAAGAGGTTGGTATCATAGCAGGTCGTTAGCTGCCTTCACCAGTGAGATGGCAAGAGAGAGAAGAGAAATGTTCGACCCAACTCATATTCTCGTGAATACCTCCTTCAACACAAGCCTTGCCGATTTTGCTAAAAGCGAGAGTAGCTACTCGAGTCTGATGAGGTAACAAATTAACACTACGAATATACAGAGTGACCGGCACTTTGTAGAACGACTTTAATATTAGGTTAGGACCATTGAAATGGAGGCTTTTTACTCAATAACTGTGAGGTTGAAAATGCTTCGATATAGAGTAACAAGAACTTAAAATTTGGAACGTTTCAGAGAAAAATTCGCACTTTGAGAGTCGTACGGATGCCACTTATTGCGGTAAACGTACCCTTCCGTAAAAACTTTCCTGTTGCCTAGCCAGGAACAGAAAAGTAATCTTATATCAAATCTTTACAAGTTCAACAATCTGCATTGCTCACATTTGAGCCTGCCTTGGCCGGCTAACCAAATAAGGTGACCATGGCACAGATAGGCTTGGTAGATGAAGCGACCATGACACAGATTAGATTAGATTATTAGTTAGTTTAAGCCTCCCTATCCGCAACAAAGGCGATCCAAAGAGAGGAAGGAAGAAGGCACCATTTAGTATGGAGTTAAGAGAACGAGGAATCTATGTAGAAAGGGCATAGAAACAGTAAGATGAGAAAAAAGTTCATGAAACAAGATCAAAGTTGAAGAAGAAAGTAATAGGTGCTGAAAAACAGGACAGCAGTGAAACGAAAAAAAGATGGTTCTTAACAAAACAAAAGCATTTTATTTCAATAAAAAGATGGCCTACCTAACTCTCAGCTCGGGCCCTCACATTGTTCCCATGGGAGCGCTAATTCCCATAGATACAATATTTAAATCCCCCTGAGGGGAAGCGACCATGACACAGATATGCTCACTACATTAGGCGACAGAGCCGGACCAAATAGCCCCAATGAGCCTAACAAAACGTACGTTGGCTGCAGCATCAAAGTAGCCCCAGGCCGTGGCATTCTGGACGCTCATCACAGGGTGATCCAGTCCACACAACATTGACACAAAGAAGTCGTGAATTGTGCCCGCTCTGTCGTACCTGCGGAGTGCAAAAATGACGCTCAATAAACAATTTGGCGCACATGCAGCAATGTTTCTCATACAGTGCTTAAAAGACTTCAAATTAGGAAACTTTAAAACAATTTTTCAAACAAAAACGGCCCTGAATGCTGAAGCAGCATAGAAGACATGTAAGTGGTAGAATTTCATTTAAATTAAAAAGCTATGTTAACATTTCCTCTTTTTGTATGCCATAAACGTTTTCAAAGAATTTTGAGACAAAAGTAGATGAACAAATTTTACAAACTTGGTAAAAAAATGAATTTTTAAATTTTTCCACACATGAACGGTTTCTACACATATTCCTAGGTGTACAATAAGAGAAAGGGAAAGAAATTAGAAAGTCTTCCTACTGCATTGAAGGAAAATATTTCAAGAGTATTTAGAAGGAAAATATTTCAAGAGTATTTAGAAGGAAAATATTTCAAAATTATTTTTAACGAAACTCAGGTAAAATTTGGGCCAAACATGCAGACTTGTTCAATTGTGACCTGCGTGTCTGACACGACTACAGCCGCCACTGACCAATGAGGCATAGCTATTGTCGCAGGTGAGATGACTGTTTGATCACTCATTACACAGTATGTGATCTCAACTGGAAAACATTTGAGATTTTTCTAGTCTACAGATACATAATGCCTCAGAGAAATAGAAATAAAAAAGAGAAAAAGATTGCTAAATGCTCGAAAACACAAGCATGTCTATGTTATGGTGTTCTTATTTCAAAACTCATATCAATTCTCAGTCAAGAATTCATTATTTACACCTACGCCATAGCACCCAAAGGACAGCAGCTGACGTCAAAGAACGCATGCCTCCTCTTCTTTATTTGTCGCACTCAGTTCATCCCATCCTGCTGATTTGAGGAAGTCGTGGGATTGTGAAGAGTGACCATCATCCTAAGCTCTTACCTCCCTTGCCAAAGAACTCATTTAGCCTGACGTTCTTACGCTAGAACAATTGATCATCCTTCTAACCTAATGTTCTTTTAACCGAATACCCAAACGCACCTTTCACATTTACTTCCATACTACCTCTTACAATCCAATGAACACCCTCAGTCTCGCCTCATCACTACTCACGTTATCTTACAAGCTCACTTCCATCATACAGTGTGACCGGCACTTTGTTGAACAAACTTCTACGTAAGGTTAGGACCGTTGGAAATTAACACTTTTTACCCAATGAATGTGTGATCAAAAATGTTTCGTTAAAGAGTTACCAGGACTTAAAATTTTCCCATGGCTACCTAGGTCTGCTGATAATACACCCCCAGATTTCCACTTTTAATGACATTTGAAGAGTTTGATGTCCAAAACAAAAATTCATTCTGGAGATTTCATCAGTAGAATTGTTGAAGCCACCACAAGGATTCGTGAAACTCCTGGTGTCTTTGATCGCATACGGCAATCATTGCACGGGCGTTTGAACGCCAGCACCACAGCAGATAGACGTCGTGTTGAGAATCGTTAATAAATAACTAACGTAATTTAAAAATCTGTTGTGGTGATAATAATTAAAGATATTATTCTGATTTTGTGTTCATAGTAAAATGCTATTCAAACTTTTTCATTTATGTGTCACTCTCAGAGTACATACTTATTTCAGTGGTCCCAACATTATGTCAGTTCAACAAAGTGCTGGTGACCCTGAATTCTTTAGGCAATGCATTGAGCTTATTCCTTTTTTACTTAGCTTTACGTAGCATACAACACATCGGAACAGTACAGAACTGCAAGCACAAAACTGTCAACTGTGTTCTTTCTTCATCTCTTTATGAACAACCCTTTCCTCTGACAACCCATAACCTCTCTACTTTCTCTCACACTGCGTCACACCTCATCCACACTCCCTTTTTTAGACATGCAAAACACTAAAATGATAATTTCACGGCTTCCAGTGGTTATTTGCTTAACCCAAAGGTTAACTTAACTCTACAACTATCACAAAAACTTCTCATTACCTTTCTCTTGTTCAATTTCACCTTCAATTTCTGTATCGCAAACCATTATGAGCTCTACCACTTTATCCATGCCAACTCTGGTACCGCCACAATAGCCATGTATCTCTGGTACCGCCACTAGGGCCATGTCTTCTCTGGTACCGCCACTAAGGCCATGTCTTCTCTGGTACCGCCACTAGGGCCATGTCTTCTCTGGTACCGCCACTAAGGCCATGTCATCTCTGGTACCGCCACTAGGGCCATGTCATCTACGATACAGCCACTAGGACCATGCAAACACCAGCTAGTTTATTTCTAAAATTACCTTCTTCACTTCCACCACTTAAGCTGCTTATTGAAACAATTACGCAGGCCTCACTAACGCCACCGCTGTACTCATAGGAAGACCATGGAGACACCTCGCATCATACTTTGTACCACACCACTGAACCACTTATTGGCTTCCATTTCTTAGCTTCACACGAAAACAGAGTTTTAACCACCATCAGTAATTTTCTTCACTCTATACCTGCAATCCTTCTCACAGGTATTCCTTCCACATTTTGTCACAATTACGTTTTTTCAGACCCATAAACCACAAATACATGCATTCCCTTTCAGCCAAAAATTTTACACTTCTGCCTCATACTAAAAATTTGGTCTACACATCCTCATTCCTTTAAAAATCAACATTGTTCTTTCATTAAACAATAGTCAGTTGCATGCCTCACTTGATTAAATAGAGCAAAACATAAACTCATCATGCTAATTTCTTTCAAGTTCTTACATTCATTCCTGTCAACCTTGATTTTATACACAAGTGATTTTGGCAAACAAGCACCACATCCTTCTTGAAACACATTCCCCACAAAGGAAACAACTCAAATATGGTCATACTTTTTTAAGAATTGTCACACACCCATCTAATCCAAACGTCAACAGTTAGAATGAAAAAGAAATCAGAAAACGTTAACCCTGAGGAAAAGTTACACATGCTTCCATTCATTATTCAGAAATAGGTATAAAAGAGAGTGTTGCCTAGCCTCACTTGGTGAACTCATGTGGGCGGTACTTGGAGAACCAGAGGAGCGTGGGGCAGCCATAGCCAGAGGCCAGCGCCTGGTGGGAGCGCGGCGTGGGCAGGGAGGACAGGAACTCGGGGGAGCATCTGCTGTCTTGCCACGTGTACAGGTGGCTTACTGTCTTCGTCTCATACCTGCGGACGATGTTCAACTTTACTTTCTACTCGTTCACACAATAATTTCCACTTCACACGTTCATCTCATGCCTTGGATTGATAGCCAACAGCATTTGCCTCCCAGAGCCCCATGAAAACTGTACCTAAATATATCCCGTTATACCCAAGTATGCCGTTTGGTTTTACTCCCACTGACAAACAATACGATGACTAAGTGCTTAGTTCTGAGCAGTTGTTCTCAATTTGCCACTAATTAGGATATATAACAATTAAAAATGAATATATATATATAACAATAATATATCCTTCAGATATAAATCACAGATGAACATAAATACTAGTCTTCCCCATTTCAGGGTTTTGAAATATTAGGTAATAAAAATAATTAAAGATAAATGACCACACCAAAATTTTTCACTCTTAATTTATACTTTGACTAAATAGAGAAAATATTCTATGATAAGAACAAGTGAAACCTTAAAAAGCAACAAATGGCAAGTTCTGAAAAAATTTGAATGACTTATTTTCACTGTACAATGAACTCATAAGTCTATGGCCATCAAAAACTGAATTAACAATTTTTTTAAATTACCCGGTCAATGGCAAGAATATCAGACACTTAATTTCATTTTCTATGAGTAAATGGTTGTTGATAAGCCGTCCAAATTTTTTTGACTGGCTAGAAAAATAGGTACATGTTTGAGTAGTTGTAAACTCTACGTTAAAAAATAAGCAGATACTCTGGAGAATGGCAGCTTCACATATCACATACATGTTGAAGTTCTACATGGAATGAAAGAAACAGAGAAGAAGTATTTTAAAAACATTTATTCTGAACATTTTGAGCCTAGGCTCATTCTCAACAAAAGTCAAAAGTCTGCAATTAAAAAGATAAACAAGTCAGTACACCCAAAATTACAAAAGCGCAGAATATAAGCACGAGAAACAAACAAACGAACAAACAAACAAAAAGTATTATAATAATAGTAATTTATCGGTTAACTATTTTCAGAGGGTATGCACTCTGCATTTCGTTGAGAGATGGTTTGAGTTTATGAATGAATAACGACTCTAAAATACGTAGGTCTATGTTGGCGGTACATGTATCTAATATTTTAAATTGGCTAATGTCAATAATCTGTTCACAGGAATCATTGCTACAATGTTGTCTGATACTTGAATGAGTATGAGTATTTTGTTTAAAATTTTAGAACTAATATCTGACATTGAGAGCAGTCTGCTAATTTGAAGGACTATTCAATATTATGAGATTGGTGAGCTCTAACCTTAGTACTTTCATTTCTTTAGTTTTTTTGTCACCAATCAAATGAAAGATTTTAGCTCTAACTTTCTCAACATATATCAATCTTTGCCCTTTCTAAAGGACATTCGGAAATCACATCATTCTTATTTTCTGAATGCTTTGATCAAAAGTTCACATTCACTGGGTTTCACTCTTGATAATTTAAGAGAAATTACCATAATATTTCGTTCAAGACCCAAAACATTTGGTTGTTATAGGGCTAAGATTCAGAAAACACTAAATGCACAAGCATTTCATTTATCGCGCTTCTTCATACTTACTTTTCGAAATAAACATAAAATCTATGAATATTAAATTAAACTAGCCTGTCCATATCCTGTTTTTGGAACCAGGCATCCCCCTGCTTCCACATCATGCAGCCGTGCATCTGGCCACACACAGACACCTTGACAACCCGACGCAGCTGGTCTCGTGGCAGTCTCGAGATGCAGAGCTGGACCGCTGAAATGATCCGAGCAACATCTTGCTTGTTGCCATCGCTACCTGCAGAGGGGTGCAGTTAACCGTTATAGGCATGATACTATGTTGATACATCCCATCTCAAAATAAGCTTTGAAAAATGCAAGCAAGTAGCAATCACATTTAAACTTTTATGCCCAAAATGAAATAGAAAGGTAAAGTGGCAGTCACACTGGAGATGTAATTTCAGGTTAGCTTAAAGACAGTACTACATGCACAATTGATTACTTTATTCTAAACCTAATTTAATGCATAACTGCAATGAAATTAGAAAGTTGCATACAAACGCAATTAAAAAGTGCACTACAATTTTACTTCAAAATGAAAATATAAGTGTAACTGAACATCACAAAGGCAAAAATTAAGATTGAAGCCTCAAAAAAATTGGTTAGTAAAGTTGTAATTGAGGGTTATGTTGTTACATTTTGTAGCACAGCCTTCATACCTCTATCATACAAATAATTTGATTTTCATTTTTTATTTATTATAGCCTAATTGTATATTCTCATTTTCAGCTTCACTAATAAATTTCAGTTTACTTTCAGATACTAGCAGTAAGCCTTAGATAATTAAAAATGAAGCATCAGTTGCACTGGTGAGTGAATTTATGGGTTATCTCTTATAAGGACATGTGAGTAATGTTATCATATTTTAATTTTTGCTTATTAGATTTTTATTTATTTTGGGTAAATTCAGTTTATTCTTTTGGTTTGTGTTTTCATTAGTTTTATTTATTTGTGAAGTTCCTATTTTATTTCTGACTTACTCCTATTTTATATTTTGTTCACATTCAAATTAAATGGTAAAGAATATTTTTTTAAGTTGTACATTTCCACTTGTAGATCCCTTTTTCTTTTTATATCTGTAAATATTTTCTGTGTATTTTTTTTCCATTCTGCTTAAGATTACTGTTGCACTAGTTCCCTAGTGCAACTAGTTCCCATTTTTGGTTGAAGCAAGTATTATACTTATATTATGTTGTTGGTTAAGACACTAGCATGTTACATCCCAAGCTCCTCAGATGCCCTCCACTGGTCTCTAAGTCACTTTGTATGACAGGTAAAAATAATTTATAGTTTTAGTATACTTCCTAGTGTTCCTTACCACCTGTCTTTGCTTCATTGACCTAATCATTATCATTTATACTTTGTCGAAATTCTAGCCATTGCTCGGAGCTGAGGTCCTCTGCGGACTTAGTAAGGCAATATTTAATGGCCTTCCGCAGTAAGGGGTCTTAGGCTGCAGTCAAATTAATTAACCTAAAATCAATAAAGCAAGTAATCCACAACTAGCAGAGCAATGGTGGGGGTTCCTCACATCTTTGGTTGCAAGCGTATTTGCAAATTCTTAAAGTTTGTCTGCGCTTGTTCATCCGAGTCCTACGTCACCACAGTGGATACGGACGAGCCAACATGAGCGGTCGTTCGCGGCGGCCACGTTAGACAGCATCCAACCGCGACCACGGGTGCATCTAAATCTTGCGCTACGCTGGTCATTGGTCAACAATTCCTCGCTACCTTGGACCCTTGGTTCATGGACAGCCGGCTTGATTGAGAAGAGTTCATCTGAACATTGTTTTTGAAGGTGAGAATCCCCTTTGCTGCCATGCTCTGCTTGTCTTTATTTAACATTACCGACTCCTTAAGGGTGTCAGGCATTTATGTGAATTTTGTGACCCGTTAAAATTGGGGACTTCGTCGCCATATTATAGCTGGGTGGCATCACATAAATTTTTTCGAAAACAATTTAGTTTCGAAATCTCCTTTTGAAAATTTCATTCAAAAAAAGAAACCCCTTATAGTGAGTTACAACTTGAAAAAAAACGCTGTAAGCCGTACCGC
>JACJUY010009002.1:0-12691 GCA_014220935.1 Platorchestia sp. MABIK | reverse complement strand
ACAGGGGACTCTTGCGTCCTCGACAGCCGGCTACATTGAAGAGTGTTCGCCTGAACATAATTTTCGAATCTTCAGGTGAGCCCCTAAGCTAGTCATGCTCCGCTGATCATTAATTATCTTGATTTCAGCGTTACCGGCCCCAGATGGGTGCCCGGTAATTTGTGTGCAGTAGGGCTCGTTAATTCGGGGTTAGTGTCCACTACGTCGGGTGGAAGCACACAAGTTATAGGGCGTACTAGTAGTAACAAATATGGGCTAGCTATATGGCTAGAGTTAAACAAACATCAGCATCTACGGATGCTTTATTTCTAATTCAAGCCTGTTACATATCACCTTGTACATTGGTTTTTCAAATTACTTATAACTAACACCAGGACATCATGACGCTTTCCCCCGGTCAAGACCGTGACCCATTTCAGACACCTGGGTAGAGTGGGGTATTGTACTTAGAATTTGTACTTCTATACCCAACGGAGATAATCGCCACCAGCGCCGGGACTCAAACCCTCGTTTCCCGCACAGGAGTCAGGTCCGAAAGCCACACGGCTATGACGAGCACAGGGGGGTTTGAGGCTTGGCCCAGGCAAGCGTGGGTTAAGTTGAAGGTTTTAAATATAGCTGACTCTAGCATCACCAACTAGCTAACTTCAAGCTAACTGGTAACTAGCCTCTAAAACGTTGGCTAGGGGGCGGAGGGGCGGACGAAGACCGACGCGGTGTGTTGAAAAGGTCACTCGAAGCGTCCGCTAGACGCACCCGAAGTTATCCCTCGTAGGGGTGATGGAATGAGTAACGAATGCCAGGACGTGGGCGGGACGACGACTCTTGCACCTTGTGGCTTAGTTTGCCATGTTGAGGCATTTCTTCTCTAAAAACAGAGATTAATATCCGTGACGATTCTAGAATAGAGGAGAGACGATTTAGTGATGTCATTGGTTTAAGGGTTTGAAGTGTTCTGCCTGTTCTGTGAGCGGTTGGCTCATAAGTACTGCGTGCAGGTTGCAGTCAGTACGAGAGACTGCCGAACAGCAGTAAGGATTAGCTACGTCACGGTAATGCTCTGGAAGACCCAAGGATTTTTTATTTTCCGCATCGTTTAGCTTGTCTATCAATTAAGGACCTTCACATTAGAAAAAATTTTAAAGCCAAAGTGTCGTAATACCTTTCATGTATCTACTTTTTTGGAAATAAAGGTCGTTCTGTCGCTCATTCATGATATATATGAAAGAGGTTTTTATTCATTGCTGATTTTTACATAAGTGAGGGTACTGGCATTTATTCGTAAATTCGTATTAATTGCAACATCATATATCTGAAAATCTTGTGGCAGGATCGATTCTCCTCAAACATACATTTTATGCTCAGTAATGTTATTGATTACTCTTCAAGACGTTTCTTACGTCTGACAGAACACACGCTGATGAAAGGCATCAACGACTTGCCATCAATTGCTATTGGGATTGCTTGCATTGCCATTGGGAAATCGGAAGCTACACTACTAAAAAGAATTCAATGAAAAAACGTAATAGCACAAATGTGTAAACCAAGTTTCAAATAAGCCGTCGTAAATGTGGTTCTGTTCAGCCGGTCGAAATCATCTTGCTAGAAATTTAGGCATGTTTTTTGCAATTTTCTACTTCTCAACAATTATTTTCGACTTATGTCTGAAACTATTATTTATAAATTTTAAAATTTAAGGTAGTAGGTACGTTACCTAGATTATTATAAATGATCAAACTATAAGAAACGAATATAACAAATGATGTGCTATTAAAAGGATTCAAATGTATATCGCCATCACGATCAAATCAGTATACGTACCTTAACTGAAATTGAAAAAAACTTGGACAGACTATTTGATAACTTTATGAACGTTTGTATATTTACCAAAAGGCTACTCTTTCAGTATGTGAAGTGAGTGAAAAGACATGCTGGTTAGTTTAGGGAATTATAAGGGGTATATACTGTCAGGAGTCAAACCAGCTAATATGTTTTGGCTCTCTTAACAGACATTCAAGCAATATCGCTTCCTTTGTACTAAGTATTCTAATAAATACAATTGATACTTCTGGAATCTAAATATCCTTGCAACTGATATGTAATATGGTATTTTTGTTTCAATGGAAATTAGCCAATTATTATCGGATATGCTGGTTTAATCGTAATGCTATGGAATTCTTAAAACTTTACAGCTAAAGATTTGAAAACCTTTTATTTTCAATTTCTAAAAATTGTAAGCATAAGAGGTCTAGTTGTTGAGTCGTCTTGTTTACTTACTGTTGGATTTATCTGAAACTTAGTAGTTATATGTATAAATGAATTCTAAGACATGTTTGCTTGCATGATTTTTTTTTTTCAGACTATTCCTATTGTTTGCTTAAATGACAATTTTCAGATTTTTTGGGTATATTTTCAAATCTCTATTACTCTGACTGTAGTCCCGCATTTTTCGACCAATTTTTACCATTCAACTTGTAAAATAAATAGAAATGTATTGGCTATAAAAGTATAATATGCTCTGTTTGAATTTTGTTATGAGTTTTTGGAAAATTAGAAATTTTTTCTGTATGTTTTTAATAAACAAAAAAAAAAAGTTTTTTGATAAAAATCGTAAATGCTCTGATTGTTTTTTTATAATTAATACTTTTTTCTTCATTTTGGAAGTTGAATGATGAAAATCTGTTGAAAAATGCCAGGGAAGTAGAAATTTAAAGTTTATTTTCTTGGCAAAAATTGAAATAAGAGAAAAACCTATCCAAAGTCTTATTTTTCTGCCTGCTAAGTTGTAGTAGACGAATGAACATACTTAGATAGAGGTTAAGCATATTGTTGGATTTAAAAAAAAATTCTCTACAACATGAGCTATAAATAGAAAATTGAACCACCTAGACCAATTTAGTTAGATACTCTCCTTAGGTTTTAATCATATTGATCAGTGACTGCTTTGATTGCTCTTCTACTTTTCTTAGGCATGGGCAATGTCCAATAATTTGGAGTATTATATTAGAAGCTTATGGCTTTTGCAAGCATTTTCTAAACAGAAAATAAAAAATTGATGTATGACGGGATTTTCAGATTCTTAATTTATCTGATATAACAATTGCATAAAGTGATAAGTTCATTTGACCAACATGAATTCAAAATTTTGTTTTTATTGAAAAATGCTTAAAATGACTACATGATTGAGTAATAAAAATCATACCTTTACATTTCTTTGTTTGTAGATGTATAATGAGTCTTCATCCTACAGGGGGATACAACTATTGTATCTATGGAATGAGTCCTCCTAGAGAGAAAATCTAATATCGTAAGATAAGAATTAGGTTGGCATTCTTTTCATTGGATTAAAATGTACCTTTTGTTTTGTTAGGCCCATTTTTTCCATTTACTGCTGTTCTGCTTAACATTTGACTTAATTCTTTAACTTTTAAAGTATTGCATATTCTTTTTTCTCAACTTAATGTTGCTATGCATTGGGATCTTATGTGAGAGTATGCCTTGTGCATAGATTCTGCATTTCCTTGACTCCATATTAAAAAGTGCCTTCATATAACTTCTCTTTGAATGTCTTTGTTTGGATAATGGAGGCTAAACCTAACTTAAAATCAATCAATCATAATCAATCTTCTGCACCAACAATCAACTATTTTCAAACATAATAATCAGTCAAATTTTGTAATATTTTGACCACAATGACCATCCACAGACATGAATAACTTATCTTTGCAGCCCACAAACCACTCAGGAGGATACAAATATTGTATCTATGAGAATTAGCACTCCCAGGAGGACAATGTGAGGGCCTGAGCTGAGGTAGGCCTTCTTTTTGTTGAAATAAAATGCTTTTGTTTTGTTAAGAACCATCTTTTTCTGTTCACTGCTGTCCTGTTTTTTCAGCACCTACTACTTTCTTCTTCAACTTTGATCTTCTTTCATGAACTTCTTTCTTATCTTGCTGTTTCTATGCCCTTTCTGCATAGATTCCACATTCCCTTAACGCCATACTAAATGGTGCCTTCTTCCTTCCTCTCTTTGGATTGCCTTTGTTGTGGATAAGGAGGCTTAAACTAACTAATAATCTAATCTAATCTAATAATCTGCAGCCCACATACTAAACAGCTAAAACTGGTCATGAAAGACTCAGAGCAGCCCCAAAATAAAGTTCAACCTCTATAAAAAGCTAAAAAGTGAGCACTTGTGCATCAAAATACCAACAAAACTATTAAAAACCGTAGTTTCAACAGCATACTCTAACAACACCTGGCCCAAATGATAGTCCAACAACACCTGGCCCAAATGATAGTCCAACAACACCTGGCCCAAATGATAGTCCAACAACACCTGGCTCAAATGATAGTCCAACAACACCTGGCCTAAATGATAATCCAACTTCCTTAATATAGGCAGCCTGAAAATTGGATAAATCAAGATCCTTGGGCATCATCACATCTTGACAGAAAAAACTTCAACCAGCTTTAATACTGAAGTGTGAACCAATCAACTTTGAAACTGTCTCCTAGTAATATTCTGTAAACGAAATGAACTCTTTAACTCATCATAGTTCATTCAACCTGAGAGCATTGTCCAGCACCTTGTTGTAAACTTGGTATGCAACAGCTGCCCCAATAACATAAAAAGTAAGATGCCTCATTTAATTACTGCTAGCGTGCATGGCCTGTCAAAAATGATGGGATTCAATACCTTTCTTGTACAAATTTTTGTTCGAGTGGAGTTTCCATGCTTCAGCGTATTTCTTAAGAGTGGGGCACAAAACTTATTAATAAATATATACATACGTGATGTTCATTTTTAGTAGTAGATACTTTAACCCTAAAGTCCAACACATTTTTTTAACTGGAGCCGCTCTAATGTCAGACGTAAATCTCTACTTGGGCTCTGAACTACCAAGAAATAGTCTGTGATTGGTCTTTCATAGGCTACAATAAACACCAATAATGGAGGCAATGTGTAGTCCTATACATTGTCGAGTACAAAAGATGGCTTGCCATCCCTATTGTATTTATGGTATGGATATTGTGAATTATAAAATTGTAAAGAAATTGTAAATTATAAAATGAAGTAATTGGGATGATTGAATTTTTTAATGAAGTAATTTCTACTTTTTAGAAAAAGATCTTTGGATTACTTCTCAAAATTAACACTGGATTACTGTACCAACAAGTTCATCTTCACAATCTCACTAATTTGCATAGAGGACATGCCATTTTTTCACTTAAATCAATGTAAATCAAAACTTATCAGAACTAGTACAATGCTAGAAGCAGCATCTTTATGTCACAAAATTCTCTGGTATTGCTTCTTGTCAAAATTTCATCAGTATAACCAGTAACTTGGACACAATTGTTGAAGTTTGGTACTTTTTTAGCACTCAAGTTTGCAGAAAACCATCATAAGCCTTTAGTATTAGAAAAAGCTTGTTTCACGTATGTGCTTGACATTTTTTCTGATTATAAATTGAATTTGTTAGGATCATTGGGCTATTTTTAAACAGTAGTTACAGTAGAACCTAAAAAAATCAAACTAGAAAGAATTGTCTTCTTGTCCAATATTTAGGCTATGAAGTATCATTATCTGGCTTCTCATCAGAGCTGTATTTTCTGGCAGAGCTAAATAGATTTTTCTTATGTGAAGGTCCCTTTTCTTCAATGAATTCATTTCTATTACTGTCATTTATTTAAGTAACTGAATTTTTTAACTCACTTCACTTATGCAATTAAGGATAAAAGGGTATATGTCTAGTTTCCCTTCATAAATATATCCAGTGAAAGCAGGTAAATCTTATTTTGAGTGCAGGCATAGTAGAAATTAATATAAAGTCAGTTGAACAGCAGTAATGTTCAGTTCCAAAGTGCACTTTATTTTACATTTTTCCATTTGTTTTTAAACATACTGATTCAATCTCTCCTCACAACTATAAGAACATAGGTTGGCCAAATGCTTTATTGAATATTTGTATTAGGCTTGAGTATCTCAATAATGTTGCTATTGGTAGATCTGTGTTTAGTTTTATTTTTCTTTAGATGTTTATTTGGAGAAGAATCATTTTTCAAATAAATTCTTAGTAAGTTCTATTGTATGTACTGCCATTGGTATAATTATTTAGTACAATAACCTAAATCATTGTTCTGTTGTTATGTGCTCCAATATAGTTAAGTTTTCTGCATTAAATGATCCTGTGCCACATTTCTCCTGTATTGCTACACATTTCTAATACCTTCTCTAAGGTTATTACTCAAATAGTTTTTAACACAGCTGCTATAGCAAAAAAATTAATGATATAAATATCTAATGAAGGTAATGATGTGGTTATAGGCAAAATAACAGAATGGAAGCCTCAACACAACTGATCTTCCTGTAACTTAATTTCAAAATCAGAGATTAACTTGTGCTTTAATTGTATGGGGCAAAACATTCTAAACTACAACTTGAGTGGGACAGGTATTGTTTTGTGATTTTTTTGTTAAGTGACTTGTGGTATTTTCTTCATCTTGAAAATAAATTCTTCTTTTGCAGATTTGTTCTTTCAATCTTGATCAGCTAATATCTTTCCTTGACAAAGTTATTTTTTGACAATGGCTGACATTGATCAGTGGATTGAAATTACTAAAGAGTGCAAATATCTTCCTGAAAATGATTTGAAGGTGAGTTCAATTCCTTGTTACATAATAAAGGGTTTTGCAGGAACTAAATTGATAAAGATCAGCTGAATTGTTAATAAACAAGTCTTCATGTTTGGGGCAAAATTTCAAATTTAAAAATTCCAATATTTATACTAAATTATCTTAAAATTCTAAACATATAATTGCTGCTTTCTGAAACTGTTTCCTTTTTGGTCAAATGAATCTTATAAAGATGGTAACACAGATTGAAAAAATTACAGAAATTTATTTTGATAGTAAATATTTTTTCTACATACGTTTGTGCTGTATAATTTTTTGAACAGCCGTAACTAATTAATTACAAAACATGAAATTTGAGTGAAATTCTGTGTCCTGCTATTAAAGCATTAATTATGTAATGTTTTGAACTATCATGTTTCAGCCTCTTATTTCAAATAAATTATTAAAGTAATAAATACTAATTATTACACTGTGAGATGAACTTGTTAAAATTAATTTTCCTCACTTTAAAATTTTAATTTTCATTTAAAAACATGTAATTTTATTTCATTATTTGATACCATTACAGTTTATTCACATGGCACTCTAGCTGTGGTATCTTGAAAGGTTGATTAGTTACATAATTATTTCTATCTCAAAACTAAATTTTCATTATTTGTAATGTATATGCTGTCTGAATTGCCTATTCCATATGAATACATTGCCATTTGAATTGAATTGCCAAATGAATACATCATAAAACATGAAAGTATAATTTGTCATTTTGTGTTCCAGCTGCTGTGCAGCATGGTGTGTGACCTGTTGTTAGAAGAAGGCAATGTGCAACCAGTTTCATCCCCTGTCACTGTGTGTGGTGACATTCATGGACAGGTTTGTTAGAATACTTCTGTCTGCAAAATTTTTTACCTACTGCATTTTCAAGGTACTATTTAAAAGAGTTTTATTACTTTACCTGAGTAATTTTAATTTCAGCTTTACTCGTTATGTTCTATGAGCAAAAGCTAGCTATCATAGTTACAAAGATATTAAACATGAAAACTGTTTTTGCTAATGCTCAATCCCTTGTCTAAAAATTTATTTACTGGTATTGAAATTACTGTTGCAAATTTTTAATTATATATGGTCTACAAATTCCAATCCTGAATTTGATAATAACAAATCCATCCTCACATTGAAACTGGTGAATTTGAAATATTAACAAAAAAACGGCTGTCCACAGTTGTAAAAAGTAATAAAGATTGCACATGACAAAGAGCTAAACTCCAAAGCCTTTGCTTCTGGGGTCAAGTAAAAAAAACAATTTATACAGTTCAGATTATGCAAAAAGGGCTCTGTCAAATGCAAAAAATAAAGATAATGTGTAAGAAGACCAAAGCAAGGAAATTGTAAGATTAGCATTGACTAAGGACCAACTTATTAAATTATGTCTCCAAGCAATGCTGTGAGATCAGTAAAAGCTATTCATCTGTTTCATGATACAATTGGAATAGCTGATGAAATGTGCCTTGTTATTCAATGTCTAATCTTGCAGTAGGTAGTTTCAATTGATGTCTTTATTATCTATTGTTATTCAATGGTTGTAATGATAAAAAAATATTCAATTGAAAACTGGTTATCATAAAGGATTGTATAAGACAGCTTCAGTGAAGAATGTATGTGTGTTGTTAAATTGAAGTAATTTTTAAACTATATATATTTCACCACTATGAAATTGGGTTCAAAATTAACTGTTTATACTTTTAAGATTGCTTCCAAAATTGTATTCATCACAGTTGAGCCTTTTTTTGTTTGAGGACAGAATTAGAAAGTTAGCTGCAGTACAGAAAATGGAGGTGTACATGGTTTCAAGAGATCTCTGAAGGTACAGAGGGGAAGTTTTTCAAGAGAGGTACAATAAAACAATGCATTGATTAGTTTATGACACATATGAGAAAGATGCAGATTAAAAGGTAATTTTCACTCTTGAATGGCACCATGATATTCAATTTCATTAGCCCGCTATGGTGAAACCTATTGAAAATTTTTTTGGGAGTGAAGGATTTATTTCTGGTAGTGATTAGCATTAGTTTCATCTTTCTCATGGGAAATTAGCCTGTTTATTTGCAGCCAAGTTAAAACGTACAAGATTGGACTCTCTGGTCTCTAAATTACTGAAATAAAATTCTCTCATTTTCTAAAACATTGCACCAAGAAAAAGAACAAAATTCACTTTGTGTATAGATGCATCATTAACTGAAGCTTTGCAGCCCCTATCATAAGCCATCACTGCAACTCATTTATCAGAGAACATTGTTCATGTTATGAGTGTGTTTTTAAGAGCACAAATTTAGAAATTTAAGATTCAGCCTCTAGTTTGTCTGTTCTCTGCATTTTAGAGCCGACGCACAGCTAAAAAAGTGTGGATCAATTAATGAATGGTACTCGGTAGGGAAACTTTCCATGGTTTGTTAAAAAATTTTCATGTGTTTTGTTTTATTGTTGTCTTTTTAATGTCCATGTTTTATTTTCAGTTTTAAAGTAGTAGTTAGTTTATAAATTTCTAACACCTTGATTTATAATTTTAAGAGCACTGAGGATGAATTTTTTGCAATCTGAAATGTTTATTTTAATATCATTTCTTTAGCTAAGTTGGTTTATTGTTTATTCTATCCTCACACCAGATTTGGTCAAGTATTTCTTAAAATTGAGTTGGAATGACAATAAAATATAAAAGGAACTAATATATGTGTTAAGAGACTGTGAAATTACATTCTTGAGAACTTAGTGAGGTCCTAAGCAAAAGGTAAGGTAGGCTTTCTTCTTTTTAAATATAATTATTTATAAATTTTGTTATGGATCAAATTTTTTTGGTGTATTGCTGTCCTGTTTTTCAGCACTAATTACTTCTTCTTCATTATTACCTTCTTCTTCAACTTTTATCTGGTATCATGTAAATCTTTTTCAGCACACCTCATATGCACGTTGTGCATAGATTCGGCATTGCCTTAGCTTCATGACAAATGATGCCTTCATGCATCCTTTCTTCAACATCTTTGTTGTGGGAAGGGAAGCTGAAACTTTCTTGTAGTAAATTTTGATTGAGTACTTAATTAGAAACAAGCTTTGTTGAAATTGGTCTGTAGATTTTGACCATGTTAGGATCACAACTTTCAAAAACAGACACTGCTCATGTTCTCTTGAAAATGTTGGAGTTCATGCCTGTTTTAAAACTTTGGCTAATAAGATCAGTTAGTGCATTTGAAATATGTGGAGGAATATCAAACGGAGTCAAGCAGATGAGATCACCATAGGGGAACTTTTTACTCTCACTGTCAGACATGTGGTTAATCTCACGTGAAGATGTTTTATGTAAGAATCGTGATGCTTTCTCTTCAGGGAGATTAGAAGGATTACATGAGACTTGTGTACGCAGATTTCTAGCTAGTTCAGTGTTAGTATGCATAAAATAATCATTGAAAATGTCCTAGGTACCATTTTACCTAGGTCAGAATTTAAAATAATTTCCAGTACATTTTTACAGCATCACATTGCTCTCTAAGAATTAATGGTTAAAAGCTATGAAATTATGATGGCTATTTCAAATTTGTGAACATCAGTCGTAATCTAAATGTTCTGTTTGGTTAGGATGCATGAGTAGCTTTGGATCAATTTTGAATGAGAGCAAATAGGAAATTTGATCAGATTTCATTGAAAAAGAATACATTAGTTTTCTTATTCATACCTGGAAAGCTCAAGTTCAATTTCCTGATTCCGGTTTCTTTACGACATATTTTCCATTCTCTGCTGGTGTTAGCAAAGTTATTAGCCAGTATTTTGTTTTTCTTGTTAACATTGCTCTATGAATTACCTGAAAGTGAATATCTGTTCCATGTTGGGCAGTTCTATGATTTGGAGGAGCTGTTCCGCACAGGCGGCCAGGTGCCCGACACAAACTACATCTTCATGGGCGACTTTGTGGACAGAGGCTACTACTCTCTTGAGACACTAACGCGCCTCCTTGCCCTCAAGGCAAAGTGGCCCAGCAAAATTACACTGCTGAGGGGCAACCACGAGTCGAGGCAGATCACCCAGGTCTACGGCTTCTATGGTCAGTCTCTTCTAGTGAAGATTCCACGTATTGATCTGGGTTATGGGCTGAATTTTCGTATGAATGTCTGACAATTTTAGAACATACACTGTTAATTTGTGAGTAAAATTCTTTTAAAACATGGTCTATCCTGAGTAGAATGTTGATATAATTATTTGTTTGTGGTTCACAGATGAGTGCCAAAACAAGTATGGAAATGCTAATGCTTGGAAGTACTGTTGTCAAGTGTTTGATCTACTCACGATTGCTGCTGTAAGTATAACCTCTCCAAGTTTTAAGTAACAGTAAGTAATAAGAAATACCTCCCAAAGCTTCTTATAATTAATTGTTATTAGCATGAGTTATTTCTGCATTTTCTGGTGAACCCACATCATTAGAGATAACGAGCATTATTTTCAAATTAGAGCTGTAATTCATTTGTGATTACTAGTTTTATAATAACTGTTATTCTCGTTATTTAATTTTTGAATAACTTTTAAGGGAATTTTCATAAACATGAGCAAATTATAATTGAAAATCGGAAATTTACTGCCCATGTGTAGTGTTCAAGCATTGTGGTCCAAAGGTGTTACTGGGAGCAGAAAGATAGAAAGATAAGCCAAGCAAGCAGCTGAAAAAACTATGTATTATTTATTAAATTATTTATTTATTCTGTAAGAGGATTACTAGAATATTCCCTGAGCTTCTTGCAGCAGATTTACCAACAATGGTTGTAATTGTTTACTGTATATTTTTTTTGGAGCAACGAATGCTAGTTTTGCATTTTCCCAAATTTTCCATTGTGATAGACAATGTTTTGTTTCAGCAAGCTCCTGCTGGAGCAGTCCTATGCCTTAATTTTTGTTTTCAGATAACGAGGTAAACTTTACTTTATTAACTGCTGCTTGTTAAATGAGAATATCCCCGTTTCTCATAATACTATACTACAGATCTGTTTTAATAGTCTTCTAATTATTGTGCAACAACCATCGTATGTCAGGGGCATTTTATTGACGAGAACAATATTTTAATATTTTCAGTTGTTCAGCAGATTTCTTTTAAAACACTTGTGTGATTATTAGGGAATGGTCACTTTGATAACTTTATGTGTTGCAGATTATAGATGATAAGGTATTCTGCGTACATGGGGGCTTATCACCAGAGATCAACACACTGGACCAGATAAGAACAATTGATCGCAACCAAGAAATTCCTCACAAAGGTAAATGGTCATTAATTCTCACTACAACTCATAAATGTATTGCACTTTTTGGTGTTTAGTCTCAAAATGCCAAAATTCATCTCGGTTATTAATGTTGTCAAATGCGAAACATTGTTGTCAAAATTAGCTATTCCTTCATCTCAAAATGCCAAAATTCATCTCGGTTATTAATGTTGTCAAATGCGAAACATTGTTGTCAAAATTAGCTATTCCTTCATCACTAACTGTGCGTCATTTTTGTTGCCGTGAATTTTGAGTTACCCAAGTTAAAAATTATTGTAATTTGAAAAATCTCATTTAATCATAACTGTGCACCAAATTTTAAAAATCATTTTTAACAAGTATCGCACACACCGTTTCACAGAACCCTTCGTTACCTAATAATTGTATGTAGTTGCTCTTGAGAAGAGAGCTGAAGATGCGTTTTGCAGGTGCATTTTGCGACTTGGTTTGGAGTGACCCGGAGGATATGTCTCGGTCGTGGTCCACCTCCCCGCGCGGTGCCGGCTACCTCTTCAGTGAGCGCGTGGTGAACCAGTTCATGCTGGCCAACAGCCTCACCCTCATGTGCCGCGCTCACCAGCTTGTTAACGAGGGTCAGTCCTCGGCCGCTTGTGTTGGGGCATAATTTCGGCTGTGGACGTCCGCTTGTGTTGGGGTGTATTTTCGGCTGTGGCCGTCCGCTTGTGTTGGGGTGTATTTTCGGCTGTGGCCGTCCGCTTGTGTTGGGGTGTATTTTCGGCTGTGGCCGTCCGCTTGTGT
>JACJUY010009001.1:0-20765 GCA_014220935.1 Platorchestia sp. MABIK | reverse complement strand
TGGCTAGTCGAATTAGCGAATGTGCGCGGCTGTCCCCGTAGAAGTGACTTTACCTCCTTTAGTCTACCATGGTTAATAGTCAGGGTTGCCAGATAAATCGGTCAACTCATGGCCACATTTTATGGAAAAAATGGCCAAAATGGCCACTTCAAAATATCTCATGGCCAAACAACTGGCCAAAATTTGTATTGCCTAAATCACACATAGGCCAACCAGAACTTTATTTATTTATTTTATAATGTATAAATAATACACATTTGTTGAATTAAAAATCACAATACTAATAAACTTGACACATAACAATATTATGACAAGTGCATCTCCTCGAGATATTGCAGGTATTCTGTTTCTTGGGTCGTGTGATATAGGTTATTACTGCTGTGTCTCTCCAGCACGTCTGGCGCACTGTTGAAATTATGGCAGCACATGTCGTTGTCACTTAAAAATGAACGAATTCTAACCATTGAATCGAAGAGTTTGATTTTCTATAAATTCCTGGGTTTTGTTTTAATTGATGAAACACGAGAAAAAAATTTTCACCAATATATTGCAATACTGGGGGGCACTGTGAGGCATGTGCGTAGTGAGATAATTCTTTAAATTGTTCATGCTTTGAAACAGCTTGTCAAAATTCAAGCGCTGCTTAGGAATTTATAGTTCTTTGAATATTTTTTCTTCATTTCAAGTTACGAGACTGATTTTTCGATACTGTTCTTCAACCAGTTAAAAAATGGTAAATCTGAAAATCTTCCCCAATCCGTTTGGCTCAAAAGAATGGTAGGATTTAGAAGGGAAATACCTTTAAAACACATGTACTGTTTCAGGAAGTCGCTTGCTTACTTGATTCAGAGCTTCTTGAAGCATAGCTTGGCATCCGAGTTTTGCACAGTAAATTTTATGATGTTCTAGGTCTTTATCAGGAAAATTTATAAACGTAATTAGGTGAGTACTAGTTTCTTTTCTCCAAAATCCACATTTTCTAAGAAGTTAGCCGTTAAGGCTTTGTTATACAGCATTTGGTGCAAACTAGCTTGGTGTCTGCACAATTCTTTTGCGAGATCATAGGGATCAGCATTAGTCTGCTGAAATGCAAGATTTATCCTTCCAAATTCTTTATTAACAGGTATCGCAAATACAAAATCAAAATAATTTACTCTGTATATCTTGTAGCATTTCTTTTATGAGCCTAACCTTGAAGAGAATGTATTTACTTGCATATTGTTCACAGTATGTGAAGTAAGCTAGCAATTCTTCCCAATTCACAAATATGTTACTCAAGACTTTTCCTTTCACATGCAACTATATTATAGACAATTTCATAAATGGGAAATGTGCTCGATGTTCCTGGTCATTACTTTCACCGAGATGGAACAAGACTCGTTCGATCTTCGATTATACGTATTACGTTGCAGCATCTTGGTTCGTTAACGCTTCATTTCGGAAAACATGGCAAAATGGAACATTCCGTTGCCACAAGTTCCAAAAAAGGCCAATCCAATGGCCAAATTTGTAAAAATGGCCAAGTGAATTTTCTCATGGCCACGGAGATTAAAAAATGGCCAATTTTGTGAAAATTGGCCATGAAATGGCCAATCTGGTAACCCTGTTAATAGTCACGAACTTTTGGTACACTGTGGTTGCGAACGTATGCTACGGGACATAGATGGGATAACGTGCCGTGAAGATTCTTTGACTTCTAAATTTTGTAATCTGCTGTAAACGGGCGAGGAAAAAAGCGTGGCTTATGTATTTTTCACAATTTTTATACATTGCCACCTAACCCCATCTGCTTGGTATACTCAATCGAGAGTATTTTCAACAATGTCTCAAAGATTAGATTTCTTGGTTACTTATATTTATTTCCATTTATAAAATCAAATTAATTTACGCAAAGAAGGGAAGGATGTTCATGAAAAGTTATTTTAGCATTTACCGTTCTAATTAAAACATTTTAAAAGACCACGGATTCGTCGTATGAAATAACTTTATAGAACATCATTGTTTCATTTTCTTATTTCAGTCTTAAATTGTTCTTCTTAGTCTTGTGTGGCAATTTTTACTTCCTTTCGCCCGTGAGTATATTATGACAACACTATTTTAAATAGTTAGCTTTTTGTACTGCTCCAGCTATGTTGAAAATGTTCTCATGCCTTTGACTCCGGAGAACTCTTGTGCGAGTATTATTAGCATAAGCAGGAAATATAAATTCTTGTCATGGTGAATATTTTATTCTCTCCGAGCTCATCATTTGGCATACTAGTTGATGCGTTCGAGTGAAAAATTGTCCCAAATCCCGAATGTCAACCTTATTGTTTCAGACGCAAAATAAATTAAATCTGTCCACTTTCTTTTTAACAACAATCCCTCCTGCTCGTATCACTGGTTCCTAGGTTCGTGTGCTTACATTTCAATTTCAGTACGCACTAACGAGAGGGTTTTCAGCAATGCGTCACATGGATTCTGTTTTCGTAGTTACTTGTATTTAATGCATTTAAATGCATTCCCAAAATCAGACTAGCGGAACGAAGAGATCGCGTTTTTTCCGTGCTTTTCACCGAATCATTTGTTTCGACAATTTACATGGGTATTACGATAACCATGTAGAAAGAGCAATTAAGGATCTTTATGTTAAGGCATTTGATTGAGTTTTTCGTTTTTATTTTCATTTTACTGCGCACTAACGAAAGTGTTTTTCAATTAGGCGTTCCGAGGATTGTATTTTCATCGTTACTTATGTTTAAATGCGCTGTCAAAATCAGATTATGCAACTAAGGGAGCTCATTATTGTTGTGATTTTCTGTCATTAATTGTTTTGTTTCGACATCGCCAATGTGCCATTATCAACTAAGGATGTCACTGTTATAATTATTCAAAAACCAATGCTAAACATTTCACATTTCAACTGTATAAGAATTAAAGTATTTTTCTTTGTTATAGTCAAGATAGATGATGAAAAAATAAATAAAACATGTTAGAAAACCCAAAAGGGAGGTAGCTTCTAATTGTGTGACAATTAACAGAAAAATTAGGTCACAGCAACAGGCCAAGAACAGTAAAAATTTCAATTTTCTCATTTTCTCAATAATCTCTTAACACCCATGCATGGTTAGACGAGATAAAATCCGAACACGTCGATTGATATCGCTTACAAGTAACCAATGCTACAAATTTCTACACGGACAAATGAGCCTAATTGTGCTATCATATTCGACTGAGCTTCACAGGCTAAGTGAGAGGCCTTCACAGTGGGAATGGTGAGATCTGAACAAAAATTATAATCAAGCTTAGGAATTTCAGCAACTCTGAGTTGGAAATAATGAGCTCTATGTGGCTGGCAGTGGGCAAACTCAAGGCAAACGGTCGATTGTTTAGTTTGAATTCACGACAGTGTGTTACAGAACGTTATTCGTTATGACAGAAATTAGATGTGACGTGGCACTATTGCCCTGAATACTTTTTTCAGCTTAAGAGTTCCTTATACGGTTTTTAAGTAAGAAAATCTTTCCTAGTGATTCATCAACTCGCCACTTGAATCATATCAATGTAAGATCTTCATTTTTCTATACGCTAAGGATTAACAGTAGGAAAACTGTTTTACAGCCTGTTACTTATCATCCTGAATATTGTTTTTACAAATACTTTTTAACCAACATCAGGACGCAATGACGGTTATCCCGGACTAGCCTGTACCCATTTTCGACAGCTGGGTAAAGTAGGGTATTACGGCCGAGTGTTTTTCCAATGTTGAGCATCACCATGCATTGTTACGATTCGAACAGACGACCCTTCTTGGGAAAGACGCGCGCTCTTAGCCACTCGACCATGGAGGCTAAAATATCATAAAATTCCAAAAGTTGTATATAAAAATTTTTAAATCAAATTAGAGTTACCAGCATTGTTTCCTTCGGTATGTAAAAACTTTAAACATTGGTAGAGTAACTGTCATTTTCAAACTAAGAAATAAAACCTTTTCCTAATTTTAAACCAGTCTCTTTGTAACTAATCTTAAGCAGTCTTTTACAGGAAGATTTTATAAAAACGTACATTAACTGTGAGCAGAAATTATATCTTTACTCAAATTTACAAAACATTCAAATCCAAAATCAAGAAAATACAGGGTGCTTAAAATTACCTGCAACATATGAATTCAATTTGTTTTCTCCGTAAGCATTTGAGCGAAAGGTTTTTCGATCTGTTGGTTTTTCAGCTAAGAAAAAACAATGTAGACACACGTGTTTGAACGGAATACATTGTTTAAAAGAAGAACTTCATATTAGTATGTGTCGCATAAATTTAATAATACTTGCCGGCTAGAAAAAAATTCATTGACAGAGACATTGCTCTCGCGTCAAGTGCTATCTACGAGCAACAGACGATGTGTCATATTCAAAGACTTGGGCATGACCGGTACACTCGCAGTCAAAGAAGCTAATCTCATTCAAGGTCTCCCAGAGCAGTTAAGGAGAGCCGGGCCCGGGAGTCCCATTACCATAGCCTTAAAAAGTAGGCTGCTCAGATCTAGAACAAAGACAACAGCAGAGAAATTTCGAAAAAAAGAATCACGCAATGAAACGATTATTTTCGAAATCTATTAAAGAAACCTTAGCTAACATGGCGACCAATTAAGAAAAACTGTATCGGCTAATTAGTGATTGATGTCAAGCGCATGAATCAGCATCGGCAGAAATTGCTGATTCCTAAGTCAAACTTCAGAATCACAGGAGAATTAATTTATCGTTGAAATCAAGTACATCTCAAACCTTCAGTGTATTTTCATGTGACAAACCATCAATACTCGTAATGGCACATACTATACAAAGGTATTAAATCATACAATACCCAACAATAATTTACGACTTTACTAGGTTTTGTCTTCGATTTGTACTGTAGATCGAAAGAGATAAGAATCTTTGCATTCTGAAGTGTACCAAGAAATTTTTAAGCAGTTCAAAAATAGGAGTACATTCAAATTATATTGAGACCGTTATTTTAAGGAGCATCTACATGAAAGTCTCATGAACAGCTAAAGGTGTGGACGATTTGAAAATTTGTGATCAACTTCACATTACTTGTCATACATACATAGGATCATGTATTAATGAGAAGCTGATCGCCCTTCTCCATTATATTGAATTGATCAAATTGGTGAGATGTCTTTGCACCATTCTTTCATGCGATTACCATGTGTCGGCGTAGATGTAAGATCACTGATGAATTCAATTCTTTTCAACTGAATTACTACTAAATTGCGCTATGATCTGGAGTACATCATTACTGTAAGACATGAAAAAACTCGAGTAAATATCTTTTAGGGAGTGTTCAATATTGAACACAAGTTTAACGAAATATTGGAAGCAATTTCCACATTTCAACGAATGCTTGATTAAATTTAAGAGTTAAAATGTTATTATATCTTTAATTGAGCCTCATGTATGATATAACCATACTTCCACAGTTTACATAGGAATTTCCTAAAACTCGCACTTAGTTAAATACTAAAACTGTGTGAGCGATTAAATTCTACTTGACAGAGAATCAGCACAAGCAAAACAAAAGAATCTGCACGAACTTTATTGTCGGCATCATGTTTGCACTCGTGAGCATCTCTAATCCTTGTATAATATTCAACCAAACTGGTTAACTCGTCTTGTTGATTATAGGAGTGTATAAAAATTTATCTTAGATATACTCGCCAGTTGAATTTTTCAGTGACGGCCTGATGTTGTGCTTTGCGTGTAAACAATTTAACGATGAAGTAAATTCTTTGGTTTGTAACAGACTTTTTGGCATTTGAGAAACAAATGAAAATGCCATCCCATATTGTGTAGCATTAATTTAAAAAATTGTCAAGCAAAAATTATACACCATTAAATAAACATATCTACATACATGAATGTGAAGCCCCCAAGTTATTTGGCACAAAATCTACACAAAAATTAATAATTACGCACCAGAGAAACGCTGCGTCAACCTCAATTATCGACCGTTTCTTCGTTACTGATAAGGATTAGGAATCCTTCTTTAACGAGTTCGGGGCTTCGAGGCTTCCAGCGTCTGACAGTCGCCGCATAAACATTCTAAAGGCCATTATACACGCACGCTTTTTTCACCGTCACCGATCATCATGTGCGGCATTAAGCCTCGCCCACAGCAAGCAGTGAGCGTGAACGGTCACCGCTAAGCTTATGCACGGAAGGGTTCAATCACAGCGGCTGATATGTGATCAGAGACGGGCACACCTATTTCAAATGTATTTAAATACTAAATACTTGCCAAAAAAGTATTGAACGTATACCAATACTAAATATTTACACGAACATATTTTAACGATGCTAATTTGAACATATTGAAATGCTAATTACTCGGAAAAACCTTTAAATACATATCAAATACTTGCCATATACATCGTAAAATATATTACTTTATCTCATATAAAGGATGCCTGTCAATACACGTATAATACTTTCAATACACGTTGTAACAAGTTTGGTTCTGTTGATAATTCTTGCAAGATATATTAACATTTTGACTGATGAACATGTTTTTTTCTGCCGATTTTGCTCTAATATTATTTAATTAAATGATAAAACATACACCTAACTACTTTAAAAGTATTTAAATGCTTTGTAATGAAATAAATCGAAAAATGATTTAAATTCTCATTTAATTACTTAAAGGCAGAAGTATTCCCCAAAACATTTTTTAATCCTCAAAACTATTTAAATACTGTAATACTGATTGTAATTATTAATCAAGATGGAAACCTCATCACATGCCCACAGGGAGTGCGGCATTGTCACAATCTCCCTTCGCCGCGTCTGAATTACCGCTGCCGACAGGCCTTCCACAGTCGTCAATCTTTGTACCCTAGGCTGCCATGTATTTTACCCTAGAATGCTCCTTGATTACCCTAGAAAACATAAATGAGGCCTATTTTATAATTACCGTATTGTCTTTAATTGTACTATTGGCTTTGCCCTCAATTACGTCCCATTGACAGCTTGTTTATAGTTTCTGGGGATTCGTTAATTTATAAATGAATGATCTGATTGCCTTTATTATAGAAATGTGCGTAAAATGCCATCCTTCTGTTAAAATTGCAAGGATATTCTCAAATGTGGGCCGATGAACAATTCAAATACCCAAAGAACTGTGTTCGACACAATTTAAGTCCAGATTTACATAACTATGTACACAATACGGAAATAATGATTATTACAGAAACCAAACCAAAAATTTTGATAGAAAATGTGGACTTGTTCAATGTTTTTTCCCGCTCGTGTTTAGTCTTCGGACCAATTGAAAAAATAAATGAGCTCTACGTGCTATGAGTATAGCCTTAAATCAATCTGTTCAAAATAAGAGAAAACATAACTTAATACGAATCATTTTCAATCTCCAGGAAGCTATACTACTCTCATAAAAAAATCTGAGAATGCATAGTTTAAAACTACAATCTATATCATGATTGGTCACGCTATCACGCTTTCCGCATTTTACATTGCTCAACATTAGTATTTACACAACTCAATTTTTCGTATACTTCAAAGACTTCGAGTTCTGGGTTCGGGTAAAGATTACTTAAGGTCCAGCCAGCATTCATTAAAGACTCGCGAAACATACTGGACCCAAATTACCGATATCATACACAAAAGTATTTAGCCAAAATTTGTTTTTCTTTGTATTTTCTTGTACAATTTTAAATATTTTTCTTGCATTACCTCCTGGACACATTTAAAGGTTACTAGAAACTTTTAGAATCACATTTGATGTCAAACAAGTATGATCAGCACAGTCATTTACCTTCAAGATTCCATGAAAGCGGACCTCGGTGAGAATGTTTAAAGCCAAAAAAGTTCCAGAAGCAATGGGAAGTAAATAGTTGAACTTTTTAATGAAGGATTAACGTACAGAAAAATCGCTGAACATGTTAAACTTCCATACTCAACTATTGGAGCTATTGTTCGAAAGTTTCAAGGGACGGGTGTAATCTCTAATATGCCAAGTGCCGGAGCTCCTCGCAAGATCAAGGATCGATGTCGAAAATATATGCTTCGTAAACTGACTAATGAACCCATGATAACCCGAAAAGATCTACAACAAGAACTTGAATTTCAAGAAGAGGGCGTCAGTCCAAAAACTATCAGTAGAGAATTGCACCACAGTGGTCTACGGGAATTTCCTCTTCGCTGGACTCCTCTTCTGACAGCTAAACATGTGGAGAATCGTTTGAAGTTTGCAAAAGCCCATCTTGATAAAGGTTATGAGTTTTGGGGACGGGTTGTGTGGTCCGACGAAAGTAAAATTGAACTCTTCGGCCGAAATGATTCTCGTCATGTTTGGAGGAGACCAGAGACTGCCTGTGATCGCAAAAACACCCTCCCTACTGTCAAGTATGGAGGAAGCACTATCATGGGTAAAAGACTGTTTCACTTCTCAGTGTGAAGGGAAATTCCACATCACTGATGTCAAAATGGATAGTTTCATGTACCGGCAAATACTGGAACACAAGCTGATTTCCTAGTGCAAGAAAATCTTTCGAGCGGCCTAAGTGGATCTTCTAGCAAGACAATGACCCAAAGCAAATGGTCAAGTAACAAAATAAGGGTTTGCCACTAGAAAATAAGTGCTATTCCATGGCCCAGCCAGTCTCCTAACATGAATCGCATAAAAAATTTGTGGAAAATATTGAAATTTGCAACCCAGAAAAGGAGCCCCCAAAATCTTGCTGAATTAAGGACAATTTGCTTTGAAGAATGGAGCAAGATTCCACCAATAGAGTGTCAGAAGCTAGTTTCAAACTACAACAACCGTCTTCATGCTGTAATTGCAAAAAAGGCCATGCAACTAAATTTCATTTTTTTTTGTTTTAGCCAAATAATTTTATCCCAAATATTTTTCTCTGTTCGGGTGATGTAATAAATTAAAAATTTAATTTTTTGTCTGGTTTTAATATTCCGTTGAATGAATGTTCTCTGAACACGTTGTAATCTTTGCCCCAACCCAGAACTCGAAATCTTTGAAATAAACGAAAATTGAGTTCTGCAAATTCTTGTATCCAGGTACTGTATATTTCTAAGGTATTGCTGAAGATTCTGCGCACGTGTCCTTACTTTTTGCTTCATCAATAGATTTATTTAGATTAGTATTATATGGAAAATTAGATGCAGTGAACCCTGATTCTTCAAGGTAATACACTGCATGCATCAAGCCACGCACGGTTTCATTCTTCACACTGGTTCTTTGTAAAATTTTGGTCAAATTTGATTGGCTAAAGAAACGTTCAAAGAAAGAATTCGAAAATAAAAGGGCCAACAACGTTGAAATTATAATTTTATGATTTGGATAACATAGTAGCCATCTGTCATTTTTACGGCAAATCATTGTTTCCCAATAATTAACGGCTAACACCTCTGGTGGTTATTGTTCATCCAAGTAATGTTTTCGACACTCTTCCTGAAGATATTTCTTATCGATTAATATTTTCATTTGAGGAATTTCGTCTAATGTATATCAAGATTTTTGAGTCAGTGTTGAACCATTACACGGATTTAGACTGCGTACGAAACCAGGTACAGGATCCTCGACGGAAAACCTTTTTTGGATTTGTGGAACTGGCTCAACCAAGAAGCATCTACAATTAGTAAAAATCTCTTTCGCGTGTGAAGTGATGCTATTTATCTCTGACATCATTTCAGCTCCTGTCATCCCAATGTACATTTCATCTAGTGGCACAAAAGCATTAGTGAGTGCTGAATGGGATGGATCAGCAAAGAAATAGTAACATTCTTTACAAAAGCAACACGCATAAAATTTGAACATAAGCTGCTAATTAGGCTACAAATTTTTCATCTTAGATTGAAGATATGCCGAGAATTAAACTGAAATGAGGTATTAAATGCGTTTAATTTTCTCGAATTGTAATCTAAGGACTCCAAATAAGTGCGGGTTAGTTTAAAGAATTGACTATCATACCATTTACCTCAGTTGGATCGCTAAACGACAACTCAACAGAGTGAAGTGTGAATGCATCCTTATGCTCTAGCAATAATCGTACCCAAGCTTGTTAAGAAACTGTTCGCCGCGTATGGCGAAAAGAACCGCAACTTGTTCAGTACAGGTATGGAACATGTTAACTTGTGCTGTATTTACGAATCGAATGTTGATACGTTCCATTTTAGATTCAATGTTTTCTCCTCAATCAATTCTTATTTGGGTTATTCAACTGTAGTTATTAACAATCTTCCATAGTTTGCCATGATTTTTTATAAACTAGATTTAAAATTTGGATTTTACCCTAGATTTTGCATTTTTTCCCCTTACCCTAGACTGTACCCTAGGAGGGGTCTGATTACCCTAGACTAGGGTAATTACCCTAGGAGTAGAAGCACTGGCTGCCGAGCTTACACACGCGCGCTCTTCACCGTCGCCGTTCATTATCACTGACGCTCATGAGGGAAAATATCTAACCTGCTTGATATGCTGGCGACGGTCATAAAGGCCATATTACACGAGCGCTCTTCACCGGCACCGATCCTTATGAGTGTCGCTTAGCCCCGCCTACTGCAGCTAAGCTCCACCCACTGCAAGCCAAAATGACCCTAATTTCGTGAGCGGCACCGATCCTTATGACCGTCACCGGCATATCAAGCAAGTTAGATATTTTCCCTCATGAGCGTCAGTGTCAATGAACGGTGACGGTGAAGAGCGCGCGTGTACAAGCTCGGCAGTGATGAATCAGACGTTGGGGAGCGAGGTTGTGACAATGGCGCTGACTCCGTGGTCACGTGGAGAGATTTCTATCTTGATTGATAATTACAAACAATATCCATGCTTTTGGAATACAAAATCTATTTCGTCGCTTAGTCCGATGCCTCGAAATTACAATGCTGAGAGCCAAATCTTCACTATCATCAGAAGAATACGACACACTGCCTCAATGAACACTACTGCTGTACTAAACGCATGATCACGTACCAGCCTTGGAATTCAGCCGCTGTAATCAAACCTTTCCGTGTATTAGCTCAGCAGTGACCGTTCACGCTCACTGCTTGCTGTGGGCGGGGCTTAATGCCGCTCGTGATGATCGGTGATGGTGAAAAAAGCGTGCGTGTAATAGGGCCTTAAGGATCGGTGCCGCTCACGAAATTAGGGTTATTTTGGCTTGCAGTGGGTGGGGCTTAGCTGCAGTGGGCGGGGCTAAGCGACACTCATAAGGATCGGTGCCGGTGAAGAGCGCTCGTGTATAAGGGCCTTAAGAAATAAACAACCCTCTCACGAAGATGCCTGAGCAGATCTGGCACAACTTGAATGCGGTCTAACTTTTCTCTTTGGCTGTACACTCCCATTACAATTTACAACCTAGAAATAATTGATGTTCTCTTCAGTTGGTCATTGGAAGAGTGTCAGGAGGCGTTGTAAGTGAACGATCTCACATGATTGTACGAAAGTGTCTGTACAACCTGTTGCTAGGGGTGAAAAATGAAACACAAAGGACAAGGCCCAAAGAAGCGGTTCTCGCGACATGAGGGTAAGATGACATGAGCTGATGAAATTTCTTCAATAATTATTATTATTGTCTTCCTGAGAAGGATGGAGGCAAAGCGGCTGCTACTACAGATTTTGATTTTTTATGGTTTGAAGTCGTTTTGTGCTGCCAATGTTATTACATTCGTGATAGCTATTTGAAAAACCAAATAGTAACTTTATTGTCGAGGGGGCGTTGTATTTCCTAATGAAATCATTTTTAGTAGAATGAAATGTTCCGTATTGCTGTTACGTTTAACGGAATCTTCTTCCACCTAACTGGAAACACTTATGGAACTGCTGAGAGAGAATCTTGATTGCATGCGTTCTTCTTTTGTATATAGCAATAACTAGACTAATAAAATTTAATTTGGATAGGATTGAGTGAGGTGAGAACACCCATTGTATGAAATACTACTTATTGCATTCAGTGGCAGCGAGGTGTTGTAAATGATATTTCATTCAAATTGCGTCTGATGATTAAATTTTACAATGTTTGTTTCAAATGCCTCATATTTAACAACAGGACGCGATGACGATTAACCCCGGTCAACCGGTCCCCATTTCCGACATCTGGGTAGGACGGAAATGATGTGCAAGTTCTATCCTTTCCCACCCAAAGCAAAAATCACCGGGTGGTTTTACCGAGATTCGACCTTAAGATGAATCTATGATACCGTACTATGGCCGTCATCCCGTAAAATAAGTTATAAGATGATAAACACTTTTATTGCGTCATCACTCGTGAGGCACCGGTGAACACGGAGGAAATTTTCATAATGCTGCTGACCGACCAGTAGTCACGAACTCAATTTCCATTAATACTAATGAAGGCTTGATGAAGGCGCGATTTGCAAAATATTCGTTATTTTCAACATTGCTTAAAACAATTTAGTTTTTACTCCTGTCGAATATTGGACTTCAGTTTAATCTACCACAGTCGAAGAGGTAGAGGCGCTTGCTCCTAACCACTTTGCTACGATAGCCATGATAGCACGTCAAGTTTGTGTTGACAGATCCAGAGGGAAAAATGTGAGGTTCTGAGCTGAATGCCATGCAGTCATTCATTATATTGAAATGAAATATTTTTGTAATGTTAAGGGAAAAAATTTTCGGTGCAATGCTGGGATTTTTCAATGCCTTTTACTTTCTTCTACAAATGTAACTAACTTCAATAAAGTTCTTTCAATATTTCAAATTCTGCAGTGTGCGTGAATTGACCCTGAGCATGAATTGGTTCAAAAATTTCCTTTCTCTCAATAATATACTAAATGATGCTATCATCACATGGCTATTCTAATATTCTGATTAGAGGGCCTTTCAGCTAACTTAGAATCTAATTTTGGGTTTAGATTTTTGAATTTCGGTCACATGTTATTGATTTAATGGGAAATGAACTTTCATATATTTTCGATGTATTTCGAGTGCCAAGAGCTAATTACACAATTTATTTATTGTTGATATCATCAAAAACTATACTTCGATTTTCCAGTCGTTATTTTTCATTTAGTAATGTGCTAGGGAAATCACATGAAAACAAATGCTGCTAGCGTAACTATGGGCTCGCTAGCTCTTGCGATGTCGTGCACCTTCATTCTGCACAGCACCTGCAACGCAGTTACGCGGTGTGAGGCACTCTGCACAATCGTAATGTTTGTTCAATGAATAATTTCTAATGTATGAGCCCTGGTGCGATCTGTTCCTACTCATCACATTCCCTTTGAGTAAGATTTTTTTCGTAGCGTTCGTTTTGAAAGATTTATTGTCATAAATAGCACTTACAAACTTTCACGATGATGGTCTTCGACCACTTCTAGAAGGGCCGCGTAATTATTTAGTGTAGATCACTCATGCCATAATCACTCTGATCATGTTTTTTGTTCGCACAAGACTTTTTATGTGGAAATATTCGATAGTCTGATAATGATAATTTCATTCTTCGTATAAAAATTCTCATGAACGTATTGCAGAAATACTCGCAGAGCCAATCTGTTGCTCCGGAACCGTAGCTTACAGGTCGAGTTTCTTTTAATCACACTCATATTATTCGTTGGTGTCAGGCAGAGAATCTACTTACAGTGGAATACTTACACGAACACTATTTTATTGTTATTGTAATTCTAATGGTACGAGACATTAGGTTCTGATATAATCTGGAAAACGTTTTGTGTGGAACGATTTACGAAGTTAATATTCATTTCACAGACATGCACTGCATTCAGCGTTCCTGACATTTACAATTTTTACACACATTATTTAAAATGTAGTTATGATTTACCCATAAAACTGTTGCAGTGTATCTCAAATTTCGAGTGACTCTTTGTAAGGCAATGCCTATGCCTCATAAAATGAACTTTTATTATTTTCGAAGTGACTGAGTGCGGCTCTAGTGAGTTTTGTAGAAACCGTTCTGCAGAGGATGAGCGAAGTTACAGCTGTCTTGACTGGTGACAGTACTGCTCCCGCGTGATGTTTCCCGCGTTCTTGAACTCGACTTGTCGTTTGGTCTCCCTTGATATCTTCACTAAATTACATTGCTAGTTTTATTAAATTTATTTTGTACCTAATGGGGGGAAGTCAACTCGACAGCTGTTGTGCTTCTACATTAGAGCATTTTAAATTTTTTTTTATATAGTATACTTGAAAATTTGGCTGTGCATAATAGGATCACCGAGGTCAAGTGAATTAACAATTGAACGAAGTCAATATTATGATTGGTTACTGACGAGTCATTATTCGAGAAACTGAAGGTTAACTGTAAAATACCATTGTATACTGTGTAACGTCGATTTTTTAAGTTTTACTGAATGAAGAAAAATTGAGCGTCATCAATAATTTGTAATTTGAAATTTGTGTTTTCTGCTGATATCCCTTACAATTGCATGGAGTAAAAACAGTCATCCATGCCATGCACAATAATTTCTCATTCCTCATATTCATATTTTTTTTAAATGAAGACTTCATCCTTCTTCCATCTTCATCTTCATCTTCAACACTATGAATGATGCTGGATATGAATTGTGGCATGAACTAAACGTGTTGAAATGGCAGTTAGTGTTGCTCACTCACAGAACATGTGTTCTGTTCTGTTTAAATACGTTGAATTTTTTTTAAAGAAAATAGAAGGCCCTTTTCTCACTCCACGGAAAAAATTAATTAAGTAATGTTTTTTTTTATTCTGGGCTTATAATGTTCGCAGAAATGTCAGTGAATACGGCAAGTTGTACCTCCTTAGTAGCCATCGTTGTAATCAGGTCATTTTGTGTTTTTTCATATGTACATGTGTATGCTTTATTTCTCCATTCTAACTTAGGTAAATAGTTTCCGCTCTAAGCTACCACGTCAGAGAGAACTAAATGAAGTTTCTCGAACGAATTGAAAATCATTATAAATGATTTGAACTTCGTGGCTTCTTCACTCGAACAATTGAAAAAGAATAATTATGATCCTCACCGCTCCTACTCATCCTGTAGGAACCAATACGGTATTAATCGTGACGCATTGAGGGGGGAAAATTTTAAAAAATTGTATGCAAAAACAAACTCGAAAAACATTACGAGAACCCCAAGAGATTTTTGCTTAACAATGATTTTCAATTTAAGGAATGCATGCTCCTAATTAGAAATTAGAAAAGAAATGCGCACTTCGTATGTTCAGTAACACTAGTGTAGTTTATTCTTCTCTAACATAAATTTTAATCATATCTGAATAAAAAAATTAATAGTACTGTAATATAACCATTCTAAATGAACTCTCGCTATTAAATAAATGTTCCTACTTAGTTTGGAATGCTTTCAATTGTGAAGGAATGAGGGCAAGGAGAAAAATGCTATCATTTTTAAAATATCAAATAAAGAATACATATTAGCAGTAGTTGATTTCACTGGAGAAAAATACTTGTTTCGCTCTGTAATATGAGTTGGACGAAAATACAACTGATGTAACTACCAATGTGTGCAGTGTTTTAAATTAATCGTGATCCGGAATTGTGTGGGCTTTGATCATTTCATTTAGTTTGGCTAACGCTAAGGGTCATTTGTGATTTCTCTCCTTAGGTTTGAGCATATTTGGGTTCTTTTTATTAAGGGTCTATTAATAAATTAGCAAGTTCAGAAAAGAACCTGTCTACTAAGAATAAACCCTATACTTGAAACCTTTCTCATTCTCATGCTTTTTTCTAGTGATGTACCGATACCATTTTTTTGGCCGATACCGATGCCCATTTTTTGACCGATACCGATACTCCGATACTTGGAAATGCCGATACTTTGACCGATACTACTACCGATACCGATACTTCTACAATTATATTTAAAAAAATCATTATAAGTACTACATGGGTGTTTTTATAAAATAATTTACTAATATATCTAATAATATAACAATATTGACAATATAGTTTTCGATTAGGAATGATAGAACTGCTCTTGCTATGTTAACTATATCGTTTGATTAGTTTTCCGTACAAAGTTTTTCGATTGCGTCATCTTTCCGCTTTATTTCGTAAGATACCGTTATCAGCATGTATGAACAAACAAGTATTCACTGTTTAGCAATCTTTATTTGCCAACTGAGGTTATTATCCGACTAAAATATTTAAAAAATTTGTCTCCATTTACAGGCGTAAACTAGTAATATAATGTAGCATTTAGTCTCAGAAATAGGAGCGTGAACGCAAGTAGTATACGTATGTACTAACTCACACAGTGTCCAGAAGCAAACACGGCTCATTTCGGTTTGGGGGCCTATCAAATTTTAATATTTTCTTCTCGCCAAAATATGTATTTTAGTGTGAAAAACACGAAAATGAGAACTATTTTGTGGAGAAACTATTTATTAAGCCTGAAACTTGCTTATATCCATTGATATTTCATGAAAATACTGCGGTTTCTCGCCCTATTGAAATTCTGAGCCTTTTACAAAGCGTTTTCAGGCAGTAATAAGCCAAGAGATTAGTCGTTTTCAAGCAGTAAATAAGCCAATTTCAGGTAGCTACATCCGCTATTTTAAGCCCTGTTAAACGGCTATTTCTGGGCATCGCAACAGCTCATGCTACGGCCATTTTGGGCTTCTCTACTACTTGAGCGAGGCTATTCATGACCTTTTATGGCTTTTCCATTGCATGAACGAGTCTCGTACTGGCCTTTTTATGCTTCATTACTGCTTGATCAAGGCTAATACCCAGGCAGCAAAAATTATTGGGAAAATGTTGCGCCACTGCTTGCACTCGGCATTGGGGCAGTCATGATAACCAAAATTGGCCCCGTGTTGGGATTTTAAAATTAGGGACAACATTGGGAATTTTATGGGGACGGAATTGATACCTAAAATTGGGACGAAATAGGAACCTAAAATTGGGACGAAATAGGAACCTAAAATTGGGACGAACTAGGAACCTAAAATGGGGACGAAATGATAACCTCAAATGGGGACGAAATTGGTAACCTAAAATATGTACCCAAAGATTGGGACGAAAATTCCTTCAAAAATTTATGAACGTTGTATCAGACACGAGATAGAGTCTTAAATATTTTTCACTGGGCCAGCAAATGAAATAAATATTTTAATGTTATCACAGAAGAGCTAGAATCACGCAGTGCCCCAACTTTCGCGGCATCTACTTTCGCGGTTCTCTGTTTCGCGCTATGCCCTAAATATTCAATTTTTCGCACTTTCGCGACGAAAAATTGTGTTTCGGGCGATATTTAAACTGTTATATATATACTCAACTTTGATTTTTTTAAATTATCAAAATCAAAACATCAAAATATAAAAATAAGTATATTTCGTATCCAAATAAATAATAGCAAATATGAATTTTAGGCACTACTATATGAATACCCTCAGGTATTAAATTTGTTTGCAAGCATTATTATAACAGAACATCAATGAAATGTCAACACATGAATTCGAAATCAACAACAACCAAGCAACAGTTTATTTTACTGACATCAATTCAGTGAAATAAATTGAAGAATGCTTCGTGCCAGTAAGTAGTTGATAAAAATTAATTTACTACTGCATTGCAAATTACAATTAATAGTCACTTGCGTTATGATATAGAAAAGAGCCTACGGGGATTTGAACCCCAACCTTTCACTCAATCAGAGTGAACGCTCTTCCGTTAGGCTATAAGCTCCATGACAATCATTGCGCAAGTAACATTTTTGTAATAATTAGCCAAGAATTAAATTGCACTGCTAATTACTAGCACACTGCGTACATATTATTTAAACTTACCTCAAATGCAGTCAATGCATGTTGGCTGAACATGAAACTCTGAAGAACTTGGTGGATGTTGTATTCCGTCAGCCACCGAGTCCGTGGGACCAGATATGCGAATTGACAGGGGAGCAACTGAAAGACAAAAAATATTTCAGAAAAGTATAGATTGCCGAATGTACTATGTACACAGAGATTCAAATTTGTTGAGAATAGTCCCAACAAATTCAAGGAGCATTTCCACCAACTCCTTAGGCAAAGGAATTGTTTATTTCCAATGCTATGAGGCCTCCTTGATGGTTGGTCGCTGACCTTATGGGCGGAGGTCTCACCGTGGCAGAGCCAATAAAGTTGCTCATTCATGGCTCTACCACAGTCCAAGTACAACCGCATACGTATGCACGAACACATGCTTCTTTTGAAATCTGTAAATCTATTTAAACCACTGCTTCCCTATGACTAAAACTAAAGTTCAGTGGAAAACTTCTCAATTTGAGATTAAGTTCATATACTTCTCTATTCAATATAACTTCCTTTGATATCTATACCTCTATTTAACCATTGCTTTCCGTTGACTAAAACCAAAGTTCAGTGAAAAACTTCACAACTTAAGATTAAGTTCATATAATCCGTCTCTATTCAATTTAACTTCCTCTAATACCTATAAATCTATTTAAACCGTTGCTTGTCCTTGTCTGAAAATAAAATTCACTGAAACACCTTCACACCTTAAAATTAAGTTCATAAAATAATTTGCTACCCATTTACAACTTCCTTCCTCTCTATTGAGTAATCAAAATAATTCAGTGGAAAAGAATATTAGCCTTAAAATTAGCTTCGTCTCAACTAGCTAGCTACTCGCAGGCTACTCGAGGATTTTTCCCTTTTTCACAGTATTTTTTTCTTCCGGCAATCCGATCTCTAGCATATGTTTGATTCAGTGCAATTATCTTGTTTACTTCCGATGCATGTGCAGTTTTGCCAGCTGGTGCCCTCAAAGCAGCTTTTGCAAAAACCAAGCATTGGAAATGTTCATTCAATGTAATTCAAATGAGCTATATTTCATAAACAAAAAAAATGGGGTGAATATTTTCAATTTCTTATTTTCCTTCAAAATATTGTATATCTTTTCCATTTTTTATAGTAAAAAAACAAGCACTCCGTTAGATTCAGCAAGTCGTTTTAGATCCAAAAACATTCAATTTGAAATTTTTTATCACATGTAGAAAAAGGGCATGAGTTCTCCTGAAAACACTGGAACTGAGAATCTAGGGATTTGTTTGCCTCATATCAAGAAATTTAAATGGAGAACAAATAAATAAAAACAATTTTACAAAGTTCAAATATGTTCTTATCAGGGTCAGGGTGTTTAAAAATTTTTCATTTCCAAATTTTACTACTTTTTACTACCTTCATCAGCAAAAATTTACTACCTATTTTTTTACATTATGAATGTAGTCCAAATGTCCAGATGTAAGTAATCAGCCTATAATGAGTTATTAGAGTCAATAATATACGCAATACCAAAGGTTCAGATTCGATTAGATTATAGGTTATTCAAGCTTCCCTAACCGCTATAAAAAAAACGTATCGGAGAGAGTAAGGAACCATTTAGTTTTGATATTAGGGAATGCGTAATCGATGCAGAAAGAGCATAGAAACAGTAAGTTGGGAAAGAAGTTCATGGAACAAGATAAAAGTTGAAGAAGAAAGTAGTAGGTGCTGAAAAACAGGACATAATTGAGAATAATTTTATTTCTGAGCTTACTTTTGTGAATAAAACACTCTAATTTTTGAGCATCAAGTGCACAAAAAAAACAATTATGCCAACTGTGCTATAAATCCCACGGGCAACTGCATCCTCTAAAGATGAAATCCAATAAAATGTAATAGTTATTTAGTGATGGGTACAATTACCTATTCAAATATTTTGGCTAGTTGCTTAATGTTTATTTATAAAATTTAAAAGCTCAATATTCACAAGACGTTTTACATTAAAAGAATCGTAATTTGCGATAAAATACAAATTATTTTAATTGACTAACATATTTTAATCAAAGCCACTTGATATACTTCCACGAGAAAATATGTAGCTAGGATATTTCATTTTTCCCAAGATCGTTTAATGCGTATTTGATACATAAGAATAAAAGATGTCAAATGTCGACCTCAGAGTCATAAATGCAAAATGTTTAAATCCTTATTTTATTTCCAATATTCATCCCTAATATCGCAAGTTCCTGAGCTTGTATTTCAATGTAAGTGCGCACTAATAGAAGTGTTTTCAACAATGCATCGTCACTGGTATTACATTTTTTAATTTACATTTATACAATTTATGAAACCTCGATTACGGCATATAAGCAAAAGTCGTTTTTAATTGTTTTCTCTCAATAAGTTGTTAAAAATAAAATGGCTCAAATGAACTTTCCATCATAAAACTACTTGTTAACTTTCAGATCAAACTGAATGAGAAGAAAAAGTGAACGTATTTTATGTCGTTCGCAAAAAAATTTGAACTTTTTCCATTTTGTGTCCTCTAATCCCAAAATTACACCCTGTTTTACAGGAATATTTCCCATAAACCGATGCAAATTTCTGATTATGAGAAAAAAATGAAAAAAAATGTTTAAACTCAATGAACATATGTAACATTACTATAAATTTTCAGAGAATTATTCCACTTCACAATTTTTTACTACCCTGAGGCAAATTTTACTACTTTTTACGACTTTTTTACTACTTTCCAAATTTTCCAACTTTTTACTACCTAGTAGACACCCTGCTTATCCTTCATATAAATTTCATTTATGTGCTTGCAATAGTAATCACACAGTAGGTTGGTAGAGATGACCTATTTAGTAGGAAATTTTGAGGCAGTTATTGTGTAGGGGCATATTAATATTAAATTATTAGTCGAGGATCACAATAGTTGATGCATTAAAATTTATGTTAAAATCTAGTCGCTAAACAGAAGCAATGCACAATGAAAGGTACGTACCACGTATGCAGGAGCA
>JACJUY010009000.1:3748-34531 GCA_014220935.1 Platorchestia sp. MABIK | reverse complement strand
TGAAATAGCAAAATAAACATATAACTTAGCTTCTTTAGAAGTTCAATAATAATTTCTAGACTGAAAATAAATTGAAAATTGTTCAGAAACTTCCTATATTTTAGAAGTGCTAGTAACAATATTGGAGATAGCTTCTTAGCCTAGTGCGTTCTGATGTTTGGTGGTTTAGAAATAGGAGAATACACAAGAAGGCCCAGCCATTTCTGCAATTTCTCCTTACTGAGGTCAAGAGGCTTGTTGACATCTTTTTGTAAAGTGTATAAGTTTGATTGCTCAACAATGACTTTCAATATGTCACCATCAACATAGACAGAATAATACTTCAGTGGAGCGAAGAGTTCTTCAGATACATTGGTATCTGTGATTCTTCCTCATTTGTAGAAGTTTTCCAGTTCCTTTGTAAATTTTGCATTTATGCTCCTTTCTCTTGGATTTCATTATTTACAGTTTGATCATCTTCAGGAGCACCACCTGTATTGTTGATTTTAATTTGAATCACAATGGTATCAGATCCTTGAAGGTCTTCAGGTTCATAATAATCTTCAATTCCCTTGAAGTCATCTGAAATAATATTACTTGGGTAATACTTTTGCTCATTTAGTATGGAATAAACCATATTATAGATGTCACAATTCAGACAGTTTCAGTTTATGTGCAGTTTTTATGCAATAACTGACAATTATTAGCTGTATAAGATAAATATTCTTGATATCATTGATTTATTTATCATAATTGGAGTAAAGTTTGTGTTTCATTCCATCAAAATAGTTTTATGTAAAGGCTGAATTTAGCAACATCAGATGATCTAATGGATATTCGTGAAATAGCTAGATAATGATACTATGAACATCTTCAATGTTACCCGCCATCGTCAGAATCAGATAAAATAAAATCTTGCTCTCATATGTCTTCAGACACAATTGACTCTTCATCACTATCAACAGCAACTATTGTATCATAGAGAGCTGATTTTGATGAACTGGCTCCATTGTGTGTGCAAACGCACAAATCCCCATACCGGCCACCACTTAGATGAGGGCAGGGAAACCAGAGGAGTCTTCTTAGAAGCCTTTACTTGGAGAATTTGATGACAAGCGCAGTACAGGCGTGGTTGCGGACGATTAAGCATTGTGCCTGAAAGGCCGACCGCTTATAAAGCCTCTGAGGCGCATGGGTTATAAAACGTACAGGGCATATGTACGTTTGCACACACACCATTTCTGTTGGAACAATTTAGGTGTAATATATGCAAAAATAAAACCAATTACATTCTGTTTACTGTTGGTAAATCATATATCAAATAAGCACCAAAATTACCGTCACAATTCTCATTTATTGAGGGCAGCAGTAAAACGTGATATGCACTTGCAGTCACAGAGAAAAGTTGCAACATCAAAGTTGCACGGTGTCTTGTTTACAACTGAGGCTCTGCGTCACGTAGCCGTATCAAACGTGTTGTGAACAAACTCTGTGCAAGTGACGCATCAGACACACCCAACGCATAACACTTACTGCCAACCAATATTTTAGCCCATACACACCATTAATTTTTGTGTGACGAATTAGTCACAGTCGTCCATAAAGAGTTAATTGTTACCTTGCTGGCCTAAATTAAGATTTCCCATTCATTGACCTCTGTTGCTCTTATTATTGCCATTATTATTGCTCTTATTATTGCTCTTATTATTGCTCTTTTTATTGCCATTATTATTGCTCTTATTATTGCTCTTTTTATTGATCTGGTTATTGCTCTAATTATTCCCCTCAGGGGGATACAACTATTGTATCTATGGAATTAGCATTTCCAGGGGGAAAATGTGAGGGCCTGAGCTGAGAGTTAGTTAGGTCTTCTTTTTGTTGAAATTAAATATTTCTCTTATGTTAAGGACCATCATTTTTTTCGTTCACTGCTGTCCTGTTTTTTCAGCTCCTACTACTTTCTTCTTTGACTTTGATCTTGTTTCATAACCTTCTTTCTCAACTTAGTGTTTCTATGCCCTTTCTGCATTGATTCTACGTTCCCTCAATTCCGTACTAAATGGTGCCTTCCTCCTTCCTTTCCTTGGATCACATTTGTGGTGGATAGGGAGGCTTAAACTAACTAATAATCTAATCTATTGAGGCATAAGTCAATGCACACTGTGCACAGTTATACTCATACACAGCAGAAGAGCGCTAGAGCCTGGGAATGGAGTCCTTGTGCCAAAAAGGACTAGTAATGTGCTTACCATTGCCAATTTTTCTATTTCTCTGAATAAAATAACCAATCTCATCAGCATTTTCTTTACTTTTATATTTTTATTCAAAATATTTTTGTGTTATTTTTTTCTGTGAGTATATAAACTACAATAGTTTTTCCTATTGCAACAATCACATGCATTAACTTGTGATTACATCACATTCTCAAACTTATGTATTGAAAAAAATTATAGCTAAAATTAAATTCCTTTTTGGTATTTTTTTATTTCAGATAAAATAATTGTCCTTAATTACCATGCAATAGGTTTTCACTTTATAAAATAATTGAAAATCAAAAACGACTGTAACACCACTTCAAAATAAAAATGATCTACCTTGATTTGCACAATAGAATAATTATTTAGAGTAAAGGACTACTTTACATAACTTTTATTTGACTCATTATTATTACGTACTAAATTGTAAATGTTTACAAGAGGACAATGATTCATTTTCCAACTTACGCTGCTTGTATAATTGTAATGACATTAAAATAAACAAGTTGTACATTTAAGAAGGCATTACACATGTACAAAATGTCATGTCTCTACCTAGCACAAAAAATTCTTGTAAATTTCTTCTCTATGTTGATGTATGTTTTGAATTTTGTGCTGGCCATTTCAAAAGTTGAACATGAAACAGAAACTTTTAAAGATCGTGTTTTTTTTTAATAAAATGTTCATTAGTCATTTAGCAGTTTTACAGTTCTTCAAACACTTGCAATCACAGCTTTTATTTATTTAAATAAACCAATTTTTTTAAAAATAGAATAAGTTTCATTTTGCGTCAGTTTTAGGGCTCAATCCTGACTTAGAAAGACGTCTAGAGAATACAAGGTTTTGCTTGGGAAGTCCCTAGTAGTCATGAGGCTACTGTTCATCTAGTTAGCCTGAGCTGAATGAGAAATTTCCTCCAGCTGTTTAGTTGTTTCACCTTTGGATAGGCCTGAGTGTTTTCTATTTTTATTTTGTGCCTACTTAGCTACTATGGCAGTGGTTCTTAACCTTTGTACTCCCACGATCCCTCTTAAGGAAATATTTTTTCCTTTGAGCTCCCTAAGTGTTTTTAGATAAATGTGGCACTTAGGTTAAGGCAGAAACAAAAAAACATAGATTTTCTATTGAATCTATTGATGAAGAAACTTAGAAGTAAAGAAAATTCCATTGAAAATTTATCACCTTTTCTAAAAATACGTTTAGTAGGCCCGCTTCAATCAGTTCAGAAAACAAAAACCAGTACGTCTGAAATAAAAGATCAAAGTGCAAAGAATGTTGAAAAAATCATGGAACAACGCAAAGTACGCTTCCCAGTGTAGTGAAACCAGCCTGCCAATTGTTTCACCACTAGGAAGCCGACTTGTCAGGATGCCGACTTGTCAGGATGCCGACTTGTCAGGATGCCGACTTGTCAGGATGCCGACTTGTCAGGATGCCGACTTGTCAGGATGCCGACCAGGCAGGGGTTAGCTACTCAGGCTAAATAGCTAGGCTCCGATACTAGGTTAAGTATAAGTAACAAATCTATTTTAAAACACCGTATGTATGAAACATGGAACATATACAGGCTCAGGCCGTGTCTTGCGTGAGCCATCTCAGTGCACGAGATCGTAAATCTCCCGACTACAACACCCCGCAAAAGCAAGAGACAACTAAAATACAATAGTAAAAGAGGATGCAGGATTCACCAAGCTTGGTCCAGGACTCACAAGCATCGGGCAAGAAGCTTTATTTAGCTTGCTCGAAAACAAGTGCACTGTACAAAGGTCCTAATGCAACTGACAAGCTTCAGTCGTGCACACGTGGTCGTGCAGCCGCGAACTTTGGCTTCAGAATGGCACAAGCCAGGTAGTTGCAGGACGGAGCTCTATGTACATAACAGCGCTACCCTCACGGTATGAAACAAGTGGTGAAATAATTTCACTACACCAGTAATACGCGAGCCTCTTTGGTATACTTTTTCTGTTTTGTGCAGTGCACATCTTTGTACGTTGGCATGACGTCATAAAATTTCTATATCAGAGTGGCAGAGCATAGAGGTAGAAGCTTCCGCACTGGAAATTAACTAGCATACCCATCACATTCTGCAGTGCAAAATCATGAAGAAAAATGCAGTGACCTTATATTTATATCTTCAGCCTATTTCAAAATTTTGTATTTTGCTATCATCCCATATGACCTCAGGATTTTAGAGTCCTTGCATTTCAAGCAAAATCCTGATTTGAACAAAATGGACAGTCTTACCCCCTTGCAAATAGGGAATATGTAGAAACCTCATCATAGCCAGCTCAATTTAATTTCATTCTTGTATTTTACGTGTGTTTTTTTGTGCTTCCTTGTTTGTTTTTGTTTTTCTGTGGTATACTTTGTAATTTTACTCATGATATATTTTTAATACCTACATTCATTTTGTTTCTTATAAGGTAGCGATTAAAGCAAACCCTGAAGGATTCAGATCTATTGATTGTATTTCATTTAAATAAACCAATTACATCTCTGATTTATTTGATACTGCTTCATTGCTATTAGATGCTAAAAAATAGAATTAGTGGGACTTTTGGCATAGTTTCTTTGACACTAGATTTTGAATGCAAGGCTAATTCTGAGTCACTGTTCTGGTGTGACCAATCAAAGGCTGTAATTCCTCACACCACTATGAGATGATGCATAAAGTCAGTTCTAAATGCAGTAACCAACAAGACATGTACACGTTCACACAACACACTGTGTTAAGAGTAAAGGGGTTAGGTACAGTCAATGTCAAGGGAAATTGTGTGCAGGTGGACTGGTAAATAAGAGCTCACTGCAAAGAATGTCGTAATTAGGTCTTCAAACTTATTCAGTAGTAAAAGTTCACTCTTTTGTCAAAAATATTATTGGGAAAAATCAAGCTTTATTGCAGAGGCTCGGGGGCCCCCCATCCCTGGAATCCGCTCTCCCCCCAGAGGGGCACGCCCCCCAGATTAAGAGCCACTGTATTATGGGTTTTCATACCTCTTTTTTATGTTTTAGTTTTTGTTTCATCCAAACTTTCTGTTTTAATGCATAGGGTAGCTTTTATATGAACACATAATGTTCATTGACTACACATTTTTCTAAGTTTATACCATGTGATCTTTTGTCTTTTTTTCTGTGAAAACGTTTATGAAATATGAAGCCTGAAACAAACTGCTACTGAAGTATTCAGCATCTGTGAGTTTTCTCTGGAAATTGGATAATTTTTTTGAACATGCTGTTGAATTTTGTTTGTTTTTAAATTCTGTTTGACAATTATGCTCATCAATTTTTTCTAATTTTTTTGTTTCAATCTGTTTAACAGTTGTGTGTTGCAGCCAGAAGGAGGAGTGAAGTGAGAAATTGGAGCACCTAATGCTGTCAAAAATACTGAAGATCAACAATTTGAAGAATGTTCAATGGATGGTAACAACCTCTATAACATGTTTCTAATTGTTTTGAAATTTTATCGATTAATTTTTTTGTGGGAAAATTACATAAAATTGCAGGGTGTCTCCAATTTATAACATGAAAAGGAATGTCACTTGTTGGAATTTTGTTTTCATTTCAGAAATGATCTTAGTTAACACGTTGCCTACATTTGCGCAGGTCGTTAAAGTCGATTTGGTTAAGATGTAAAAAACAGACTGGTAAAATCAATTTACCTGTCCAAATAAGTTTCCACCCATTGTAAGTAAGAAAAACACAAAATATAAGTGCTTAATAATTATTTCATTGTGTGATGAAATATCTTCAAAAAAAGGTTGCAAAATGATTTTAAATGTTACACATTTACATTGGTGCATAAATGAGCAATTTACCTAGTGGTACACATTTGTCTCACTTTGTAGTCAATGTGTTAAACTGTAATGTTCATGAGCTTACATATATGTGAATGAACGTTTTTTGTGTAGCATTGTTCCTTGATTGTTGCTATGTTTGAATTTACTTCTCCAGTTCTCAAAGCCCAGTCTTAATTATGAGAGAATGATTACATCCATCATAACTTGACACAACTCATAACAATATGTAATTGGAACCTTTTTGTGAACCCTTATATGTAATGGACAACATTCTGAAACTAAATCTTAGAAAACTAATTCTGTGTTGTTGACGTCCCACCAATGGGAGACCCTATGAAGACTGTAACTTCTACAACTTGATGTTCAAGTTGACATATAAACCTTTGATTTCTGTTAACTATTCATTATTGATTGATCAAATGAAACCCAAAATTAAATCTCATCTTTTCCTAGCTGATTGGTACAAAACCACCAGACCACAAAAACTAAAGAATTAACTTACAATATAATTCAATAGTGTGTTTCTTTTTAAAAACCAAATGATTTAAAAAATATGTTTAACTTCTCTGATATAATTCTATTGAATGCATACTCTTTTTTTCACTAAAGAAGCTTTGAATGGTTCATCCTGGACATAAATTATATTACTCGATTCATTTAATGAATGAATTTAAACTGTCCAATTCACTTGATATAGGGAAATTGCATTATTGAAATGTTTGGCAGCATATTATTTTCTGCAATGATGAAAGAACAGTGTTATATTTTTAATGTTTTGCATGTTGTAGCTTTAGTTTTCTCAAATATGAGAACAAACAAACATTCCATTGCCGATTGCCCAGGTACCTAAACACCCAGCATGGAGCGTGCAGTGGTTGTGGTGCACAAGCTGACGGATGCTGAAGTGTAGAAGCTGTGTTGCAGGCAGGACTTCATCAAGCAATAAGCTGCAGCAGAGAACATGGAGCAAGGTGAGACTTAGTTCTGGTCTGGGTATGAGGTAAAGACTGTACTAAGCCTTGCTAGTGTGGAAAATAACTAAAATGGTATTTTGATGAAAAGGCATTTTACTCTGGTTTAAAGACAAGACCTGTTATGATATTATGAAATTAATGTGTAAGCAAAGGACATGAAATTTTTAAATATGTTTAAAAAATTTTGTTAAAAAAAATTGCTAAATATATATGTCTCCCTAACATAGGCTGTATAGCCAATTTTGATTTGAATGGAATTTTCCAAGTCATACAGAAGATGAATGCAATTAGTACATGAAATTTTGTGAATTTTAGGAGCAACTTTAGATGCAAATAGTTTAACAGTTCTCAACATTATATGTAACTTCTTGTTCTTGGGTTACGCTGTCATTTTGCATACTTTTTGATGTACACAGCCTTGTGTGAAGATGATGTGTGAACATTTGAGAATGCAAAACCACATTTATATATCTGTTTGGGTGTTCATCATTGATGTACCAGATTTATTTTTTTTTCATGGCACAATTTTTAGTTTGAGCAACTTGGGCATTCACACCTTGGATTTTAATAGGAATTACTCTCAGAGTAAACCTTCTCTTACTGATACTCTTTATCTGTTGAACCAGAGTTTGAGGGTAATGTTAAGTATTCAACAACTTTCATGAAACGATAACATCGCATATCATACTAGAGTGTATCATTGCATTTCTCTGATAAGATTTAGTTGTAATATTCCTTCATTCTTTGTATGTAATGTCAAGAAATTCTTAAATCTTGACCAAAATGTTCAACTTTGCTCTGTTGAACATGACCTCAGTGTTCAGTGGTATAAGGAGTTGTGTTGAGTTATGGTTTTGGTATTTGCTGTGAAACTTTCTCCCGCAAGGCTAATGCTTTTTAATTTGAATTTGCATAGCCTCATTAAAAACAATAGTGAAAGAGTAAACTTTAAATTTGATTGCCAATATTTGTTGGATTTACCACTTTTGTATGAATTGCAAGCCCTTTTTAGAATTGGTTTCTCATATGTTACTATCATTCTAATTTGCTTGTGTAGATTAAATAATGTTTCACTTCATTTAGATCCCTAATGTTCATCAGATATTGACAATTTAGTTGAAAATTGTTTTCTGAAAACAATTCAGAAAAGTAAGTACTAGAATAAGGATAACTAGATTTCTTTCCAAACCTACATGTGTTGAACTACGTACAGTTTTCCATGTGTTAAAATACAAACAAAATTGTTATCATTGTCAACTTTTAACACGTAAATAACTCTGTAGATTTTACATTCGAGATGTAATTTCTCTATGAGCTTGTGTCACTTGCAGGTGATGGGCCAAGCTCTGGGAGCCATCTAGAAGAAATTTACATCAAAAGTGAAGTGCCTGATGCTGAGCTGGAGCATGTGAAGCTGGAGGANTACTTTCATCTTGAATGCTTCTAATTGATTCTTTCCTTTCTTCTTGAATGCTTCTATTTTATTTCAGAAGAGTATTTATTATTCTACACAAAATTTGAATTTAATTCACATGTAGCCTATCTATACGTGTTTTTGGCCACTATTTTGTAACATTTATATCATAATCACAGCTTTCTTGCCTCATTTTATTAGCATTTTTGACATAATCGACAAAACTTGTCATTCAGTGGTTTTCATTCTGTTCCAATTGTCTTGTGAATTATTTAAAGCATCTCACATTAGACTAGCCTAATTTATTGCTAAACCGTTTCATTAGCTGCTGAGCGAGGTTTTACTCGGTTCCAGAAAATAGTCTCACTGCATACTTCGTTATATTTGTGTTACTATTCTGTTGAATTGAGATTTATTGTCTATTAAATTGCCTAATTGGTTGTTTTTGTAATTAATTTTTATTTCCAATATTGTTATGCCTGTTGCAGCATAATTTTATCTTTCACTGCGGGTGTTGAGTCTTGTGTTGTAATTCTCGATGTGATCCATTTTATTCCCGTTCAACAACCACAGCTAGTATTGATTGAGCTATGGTCACGTTGCTACATCATTGCAAGACTGTCATAGCACGAATTTCGTAATTTTTCAGAAGAATTTCAAAGTCATATACCTTATGTAGGCTAAAAATCTTCCCAGCGCCATCTCTCGGCCAAAAATGCACTTAAACTTACGACTTTACTGTCAAAGGACGCAGAGTTAATTCAGCATTCTTATAAACGTTGTAACTATACTTGAAATTTTTGAGTTATGACAGTTTTGCAAATCAATAGTTTTGAAGCTATTTTCAGCATGCTTCTTGTACCCTCAGTGTCGTGGAGCCCTTTGTTGATTGCGTTGTGCCTCAGGGAGTTGACTTGAACGACGCATCTAAACTGGCTTATGCGAGTGATCGTTTTAAGATCTTTGAAGTTTTCTTTTCCTCTTTCAACTTCTTCACACATTTGCTGCAAAATTTTTGATAAAAAACGTCCCTGTGGAATTCTTGCCGCACTTGGAACCGTATTAATTACTTGAGAAGTCAGATTTCTGATTTTTATGCGTGTTCTTGCTCTATGTGTGAGACCAACAGCAAATTAAAAATTTTTGCTTGTTTTGATAGTGGAAGAAATTACCTGAGCCACTCTCAGTTATTCAAAGACAATAGCCCTAGTAAAATTGTAGTTGCTTTTAAAAATGAGAAAAATAAGCTAGTTAGTTTTGTGTTTTAAAGAGAAATACGTAAACAGTAAAATTATTGTAGAAATCATTATATGAAACATTGTGGTCATGACAGGCACTATTGCGTGTAGTAAATATTTCGTGAATACTACGTTAAACTTTTGCTATGTATTGAAGTATTAACCGGCTGGGAAGAGAGAGTGTGCTTTTCAAATTTCTCTTGTGCTATTGTTATTCTTTTCTTCCTTTGTTATATTTCATACATTTTTCTTGTACTTTGTTCTGAACAGTGGAGCTCATTTGCGTAAGATTAAAGTAAGAACAGATACTCAAGTGCATAACTTTGACCCAATAGTACATGGGGACCAAGTAACTAATTTTAGTTGCAATTTGAGTATAAAGCTGTTTATTCTTGAGAATCCTGTCCAGTAATAATCGTGAAAAGTTCTTCTTCACAGGCCAGTTCAAGTCCAGGCTTTCATGCAGTTACTTTCAAGAGAGAAGTAGAGAATGACTGCACTGAGGCATGCAGAGGGCATGCAGAAGCAGAGGACAAGTTGAGGGAAGGCAGCTCTGGTGCGTGCAACACAAGTGCTGTTCATCAGGGACCAGCTGGAGCATCTCAAGGGAGCGCTGACTCGCTGCCATCAGATGTGTCGGGTAGCGGCAGTGGTGTTGAGGCCGCACCTCCTGACAGACTCATGTCACGGCCCTTACTGTGTGAACATTGTGATTACTCTACTGGTAAGAGGGACCTTATGGAGCTGCACCTCCGTCTCGGGCACAAATTGGGATGTTACTACGAGTGTGAGTTGTGTGATTACGCCACTATGTACATGATTTCTTTGAAACGACATGTAGTGGCGCGTCATGAAAAGGGAAACTGGTACGAAGGTCAATGTGGGCGTTACCAATATTCTGGCATGAAAATGACGGGGAAACAGCGACGTGGTAAACATGGTAAGAAAAAGCATAAATGCGACCTCTGTGGCTCTCTTTTAGCCACCGAGTTTAGTTCAGAAACTCATAAAAAAGGCGTATTAGACAACAACATGGTGTACAAGTGTGAGGTGTGTGAATATTCTCCAGCTAATGAAACAAACCTGGAGTGGAGTTTGTCTGGTAATCATAAATTAGGATGTCTAATAAGCAAACCTGATCAAAGTCAGTTTTACATAAGGAAGTTGAATGACTATTCCTCTGCTTTTAAACCCGAACATGAAGTACACGAAGCTATCAAACATATTAAAGGCAATCTGTTCAAGTGTGAGTTCTGCGACTATTCCTCTGCTTATAAGTGTAATGTCAAATCCCACCTAGCCAGCAAACATGCTAAAGGACACCTATTCAAATGTGAATTGTGTGATTATTACTCTGCGCAAAAGAACAATGTTATACTACACGTAGCCAGCAAACATGGGAAAGGTCGGCAGTTCAGGTGTGACGTATGTGACTATTCTTCTGCACGTAAGAATGACGTTAAACTTCACCGAGCTAGCAAACATGGTAAAGGACAGCTGTTTAAGTGTGAAATATGTGACTTTTCGTGTGCTCGAAAGGATAGACTTGAGCAACACCGAGCTAGCAAACATGACAATGATCAGCTGTTTAAGTGTGAAATATGTGACTTTTCGTCTGCTCGTAAGGATAGGCTTAAACAACACCGAGCTAGCAAACATGGGAAAGGTCAGCTGTTTAAGTGTGAAAAATGTGACTTTTTCTGTGCTCGAAAAGATAATGTCAAAGCACACTTAGCTAGAAAACATGGTTGGACCAATTCGTTTCCTTTCTGGCAGTGAAATACATATTTTTGGGTTGCTCAAATGTCTCATTACTTCACCGCGCTTCAGAGTTACTCAATATTTTAATTCTTCTGTGTGGTCAAAGATCTTACGAGTTTCTCTCGCATGAGAACGCAACTTTTGTGTCATTGGAATTAGCGTTCACGAGGAATTTGTGCGGCCCCGAACTAAGAGTCAAGGAAACCTTTTTTATAGAAAAGAAAGATTTTTTGTTTTGTTTAGGACCATCTTTTTTTCGGTTTACTTCTGACCTGTTTTACAACACCTCTGACATTCTTCTTCAACTTTCATCTTGTTCCCTAACGTTTCTTCGTATTTAATGTTTTTTTTTTTGCGCCGGGTAACCTGTGCGGGAACATATCTTATGCATAGATTCCGCGTTACCTTTATTCCATGCTAAATGGTGCTTTCATCCTGCCTCTCTTAAAGGATCTTCGTGGTGGTCAGGGAGACTGAAACTAAAAAAAAATAATTAATCTCGGAATAGAAAGAAAACTTTGTTTGATTCCGACACGTTGCGTTTGGTCATCGATACGCAAAAAAGTTGAGCGATATATAAAACATTGTCTGATTTTTTTTGTTCAGTACTGTCTTGATTTTTAGCATCTATCACTTTTTCATCACATTTTGTTTCATAAATTCATCTCGCAACTTGCTGTTTCTATGAACCATGTGCGTAGACTCTACGTTCCCTGAAGTCCCTATTAAATGATGTCTTCCTCCTTCCTCTCATGAGAAAAATTGTTGTGATTAATCAGACCTAAACTAACTCATAAAATCTAACGGCTCCGCAGCACAGTTGTTGGTAAAATTTTATTTCTTTATAACCTCTACATTCTTCGTTTTGCAGACTAGTCTGCGTAACTTTGAGGAATTCATAAAATTGTTATTGGAAGGAGACAAAAGATATGATATGAAATGAATGGCGTTTTATAGTGGCGTAAGATATTCAATTGTTTATTTTCTATTTCAGAGCGTTCCGTACCACATGCTTGGGGCACTCGTCCGAATAGCTCTGCAGATTTTTTTTATAGTCAAGGTTAACGGTCACAGTCTTCAATCATTTCGTGTTCTGTATTTGTGCTTGTAAGAAAATGTATATTCTGATAATCTACTTCGGTGTTTTATGAAATAGAAACGCTATTTGCATAGAATTTTATCTTAAATTAAAAAAATTTGTTGTAAAATTTTAGTGTCTTTCTCGAAAATTGTGGATAGAATTGTAGACATATTTAACACGTTAACTACGTATTGGTACAAACGTGTACCACAAGGTAAATTGCTCATTTACGTTCCGGAACATACTGATATTTCAACTATTTTGCCACCTTATACGAAATAAGTTTTTGAGTATAAGGTAACATATTAAGGTTCAATTGTATTCATTACACTTTTTAAAAAGACTAAAAATGTATTAGAGCAGTAAAGTCGATTTTTCAAAACGACTTCTTCTAACCGAAACAAACTGACCGTAGTCAACGTGTTGAATTTCATTGCTCAGTCTTCAATAGAATAGCAATTTGATTGCATTTCTATGTGCATATTAGCTTTAATCAGCGTTTTCTCATTACTTGAAAACCATTTTAGTCTGTTCGGTCAAGTGTTTCATTTATTGCTGATTTCCCTAATAAAAATCAAACATTTTTATTACACAAGTGGTAGTAGATTTGAACCTTTGCTACAGCCATTAGAATGCCTTTCGTTTTACCACAACTAATTAGACATGAGTAATTTCATACTAAGGAGTTCCCTTTAGTTCCCTTCAATACATTAACTTGTGTTTTATGCTCATCAGAACATTGGGTTTTGTTCACAGTTCCTTTTGATGGTTTTTTTTATTGTGAAATGTTCACTTTAGCCTTAAGCGACGGCCGCTCTTAATCGTGTTTGACTTCTGGGGACATTTTGTGCTAGTCTTATTTTGGTGAGAATTTGAAGACAAAATTTTGTTGTGTAATCAATCATCTTACCCGACTCGGTTACTAGATGCTTATTAATATGTGTGCAGGAAAAATTGGTTTCAAATTTCCGAAACATCAATTTTCTAGGATGGAAAACTGTGAGGTCTCAAGCTGAGAGTTAGGTAGGCCTTTATTGGTGAAATCAAATGATTTTTTATGTTGAGGATATTTTTTCGGATCACTGCTATCATGTTTATCAGCACCTACTACTTTTTTCTTCAATTTTATTTTATTTATGAACTTCTCTCTCAAGTTACTGTTTCTGTGCACCTTGTGCATAGATTCCACGTTCTCTTATCTTCATATTAAATGGTGCCTTTCTTCTTCTCTTTGGATCGTCTTTGTTGCGGCTTGAGATGCTCAAACTAACATCTACTCTAATGCCTCCTTGACATTGACCGGTGGTTAAGTTTTATCTACATAATTATAAGATACCCTTAGTCTTGTACACTAATCTGCTGTGCTTTCAAGAATTCATGATCCTTTTATGATCCTGCACGTAAAGGTCACCTGCGCTTGTTCTATTTTTTGCATTCCTCATCACGTGCATTTGTCCAACTTGTGCCGCAGATTTACTTTTCTTCGTTTCTGTTTAATAATTAACGGTCACAGTCTACAATTGTGTCGTGTTTATTGAATTGTGTTTGTGAGAAACTATATATATATATATATTTCTGTTTATCCACTTCAATGCTTCATGACTTAGATGCAGTGTTTTAGGGTTATGGTCCCATAGCAGAAAATTTGGAAAAAACACACATGCAGACTCAAAAATATTTATTTGCAACGTCTTTTGCTTTATTTTAAAAAGGAACATACTGTTGGCTTTGATTATGCTACATAATTATGTATATGATATATCGTAGCAATTTTAGCTATGCACGATATCGTTTTTCGGCTCTACACGACGAGCTCTTGACGTGAAATTCACAGGGCATGCCGGTCGGATTTTAGTCGCTAAATAAGTATTTCTTATTATTCGTTACATTCTTGTTTTAGAATGCATTGTTTAGACGGTCCTTGTGTGCAAGTAAGAGTAGCGATAAATTTGTAGTTCTAGATTCGTGTTAACTTAACTTCTACTATGCAGTTATAGGTGTGCTGCCTTTGTAGAACTTTAGAGAATTTAGCCTTTCGAACAGCGATAGAAAATTTATACCTTCGAACAGCGATAGAACCATTCCACAAGTTCACTTGCTTCCGGACTTTAGGTATTTTAACTCGGCAACTCAAAAAAATACCTCCAGTCATGTAAGAGAACCGTTTGAGTATAGTGTGTAGACTCCAGAGATAGAAATGTAAGTAAACAGTGTTAAATATTAAGTGATATAGGCAAATTAGGCTGTTGTTCGGTGGTATCTAGAGATGTATTGTGTATTAAGCTAGTGAGTGACAGTGAATCCTGAGATCTGATGAGAACTGTCAGAAACTTCAAGTACTGGTGGTTAGTGTCATGCTGTCACAGCCTTTCTGTTGTTTGCTCCCACAATTCTAGTTACATTGGTGATCTCCATTCCTGGTGCCAAGGTTAGGTAATTCAATTGCTAACACTCACAGTTGTATTGTCAAGTCTGTTTTTGATCTGTGTTGATCAGTGTTGTAAAACTCTCTGGCTAACAATCAGTCATATTTATTTGATTAGATTATTGATCCTTGTTTGATCTGTGCTTGTCAGTGCTATTTGATTATAGCTATATATATTCATTATGTTCAGTTGCAAATTTGATCTATGCACACTGTGTTGTATAGATCCTGGTTGATGTTGAGTTTAATGCACTCACGGAATTTAAAAATTTGGTTTCCAAGAATCAGTAGAACAGCACATTTAAAGACGTTTCACATGAATGACGCTTCGCTTGCTAATGCGTAATTTTTGAGATATAACAATAATTACGTTCAGGCAGAAATTACATTATATAGTCGGTTGCTTAGTCGCCGCATTGTTGGAACACGTCCACTTTTTTGCCGGGAGAGAAACAGCCTCGGTTTGGGTGAGTTAAGGTAAGCTATTTTAGGTTGATTTATGTTATTTTAGGTTAGTTTATTTAATTAACCTAACATTACCTAACCTCATCCATCGTTACCTCAATACAGAATTAAAGCATATTTACATGTCCGTTCTTTCACTTCTATGTACAATGTTCCTATGACTTAAAAGTTGAATAACTCGAAAATTGTGCCCCAGCGATCCATGTCATTTGGGAAAAACGTTTTTAAATGTGCTCCTTCAGTGATTCTTAGGAACATAATTTTTAATTTCTGTGAGTGCCTCAAACTCAATATGGACATATATTCTTGCTGTCATTCACAGCTAATTTTGATTATTTACTTGACTGTGGGATGTGTTGAATCTCCTAGCTGATTCTGCATGTCCTATAGGACTGTGTTCATTCTCTTTAGGCCATTGATTTACCTGTACTAATGTGTCTAGATATGCTCTCCTGTTCACATATAATTATCAGCCTTTGTAGATGTGTTGTGTCATGTGTTTGAGGTAGTGCTGCTGAGTTACCAGACCTTTGTGACTGGTCATGTTGTCAAGCATTGCTTATGTAGGAATAGGCGTGTAACTTATAGTTTAGCGTCTACCTTAGTTAGACATCAGTGTGTAAAATACTGCCTGACCTTAGTATTTTGTAAGTGTGTCATTAGGTTGACTGCTTATATGTGAGTGAGCCATTGGGATACACACATGAAAATTGTACCAAGACTCGCCTATAATTTGTGTGTAGGCTGACCCGCTGAAGTGGTACCCATGTTCACTTGAGATAGGTTTTACTTGTGCCAATTTAAATTTATTTAAGTCCATATTTAAGCCAATTGCTATTTATTTTTATTTATAAAAGTCCTGTCCAAACTTTTGGGTCATTATCTTCCATTTATGATTTATACTCTTCATCATCTTTGGATTTGTGAACCTCGAAAACTGTATATTTTGTATTATTATTGTGCTAACTAGACTTGTCTCTTACAGGAAAATTTATGTAAAACAAAAAAGGGCTGCTTATGGCAAGTTTCCCATCATCCGTGGATTTCTCTGAACTGTTGCTTTGAAAATGCTGTATAATTATGTATGTGATTTATTTTAGCGATTTTAGTTGTACAGACTGTCGTAAGTCGGCTCCACACAACGAGCTCTGGACGTGAAAATTACGGAGCATGCCGGTCGATTTTAACTACTAAATACATAGATTTTTATTCTTCGTATTTGTAGTTTAGAATGCATTATTCAGACAGTCCTAGTGTGCATGTTAGAGTAGCGATAAATGTGTAGTTCTAGTTTCACGTTAACTCAAACTCTACTTGGTAGTTATAGGATTTTCAACACCTGCAAGCTGTAAGAGTCTGTTGACGACATGCAACGTGATTGCTTCCTATCGACTGGGAGATTCTCATTCTTACGTCAGCTTTCACCAACTCTCGTGCTTGTGAAAATTCAGTGAGGAATCCAGTCTAGTTCTCATATTTATAGGTCGTTCATTGATAGAGAAGTGAGGCACGAGACTTTTGTGTCAAGTTTAACTGTTTTCTGAAGTGTTTTCTTCTTTTCCGTAGCACTTGGTCATGCATTGTAGTTCAGACCATAAAAGTCCATGTTTGATGCTAGTTTGGTACTGCCGCTATTTTTCAGAGAAAATGCAAATTAGCGCTCCCAGGAGGAAAATGTGAGGTCCCGAGCTAACGGTTAGGTGGGCCTTCGTTTTGTAGAAATAAAATAGGTTTTTTTGTTCTGTTGCGGACCTTTTTTTTTCGGTTTACTGCTGTCCTGTTTTTCAGCACCTATTGCATTCTTCTTCAACTTTTATCTTGTTTCATGAACTTTTCCAACTTACTGTTTCTGTACACCTTGTGCATAGATTTTACTTCCTTTTAGCGCTTCTCTAAATAGTCCCTTCCTTCTTCCTCTCTTTGGAATGTTTTTTTTTGCGATTAGGGAGGCTTAAACTAGCGTCTAATCTAATAAGAAAAAGTGCGGCTACCTTACTGCCTATAGAAAACTGGCAAAAAGACAGGGATACTCTCCCATTCAATAAACTTCCATTTTGCTCATTTTCCAAAAGTTAAAATGAAAACTTATTTTTCCGAGATTATAATTACTGTGTGACCAGTATTGTGATTTTCGTTTTTGTTGCCAATTGTTACGCTAGAAAATAATATAAACCGTGTCTCAAATTGCAGATTTTGGACAAATTCTCAACGTTTATAAATTCAGCGCACATTTTGCCTTCATTTATTTATTTCAACTGGAGTCTGATTGTGTTGGAATTATGTCATTTATTCGTCAATATTTGTTTATATCGTGTAATATCGTGTTGAATATCGTGTTCACTATTTGCTTAACTGTCCGAATGTAACCAAATAAATGTTCATAAAACTAGATTAAATTGACCATTACTATTTAGTTTGTAATTGAATAGGTAGGCATGCTTTGAGCAATATTTCAGTATCACAAGCACTAATACGAATTAGATAGATATGTTCATGATACAAAGTGACGAACACTTTAAAACAAACTTTAAGATGAGGTTGGGTCCATTTTTGAGACTGGCTACCAAATTCTCCAGATGCTAAGCCCTAGAATTTTAATTCAAGCCACAATTAAAAGAAAACAATCGTAAAAGTTTTTGAAGCCTTCGTAAGGAGTCGTGGAACTCCTGGTGTCTCCGGTCGCGTCCGGCAATCATTGTACCGGCGTTTGAACGCGTACGTCGCAACAGACGAGCGTCGCGTTGAACATCTTCTACAAGTACGCAACCTATTTCCAGACTCTTGATAGAAAAAAGTATGGCACATTAGGTCAAAATGTGTAGGACTCTAAAGAAAATAGCGCTGGGGGCTGTAGTGTGATACCTTCTAACGACACATTGTATTTACATAGCTTATATCGGATTCAATTTCTAACTTGCAAAAGTTTTTGTAGATTGAGATACACGCTTTGTTGAAGGCTGTTTGTAAAATGACTGTTGGCGATCGATATTTGTCATAACAAGCACCGTCTTCTTTTCATTGTAACGTTTGTTCGAGTAACGCCATTTGCATTCTGATTTCAAGTTTGGTATCAGAATATAGTAAATGTTGTAATTCGCGTGCGAACTTTTGATAATCTACCGTACTTGTGGATTCGACTCATTTTGCCATACTTTTCCGCTGTCGAGGGTCTAAGAAATCATTTTTATGTTGTGTTATACTTAGGGCTGTTATTCTGTCCCCTGAACTGATAACAGAAATGCTTTCCTAACTAATCCATTTCATTTGCCTGCCGCTCTCAGAGTACGAATGTTTCTCCAATACATTTCAAAGTTCAAATCGTTGTAACTACTAAACCGAACATTTCTGATCATTCTTTTGATGTGTAAATTGGTTCCAACCTTATGTTAAAGTTTGTACAACTAAGTGCTAGTCAACAAGTAAATATTTTTACCTATATTATATGAATACCAAAGTTACAATAATTGAACACATGGAACGTGTTATATCTTTCCCTCGACAATTTGTTCGATATTTGACATAGCTATTTAAATGCTCAAATATATTTGTGTGTTGAAAAATGTAAAGATCAACGACATCGTTTGTACCTTTATTAGAAAAGAATGTCGCAGTTTCTTTTTAGCCGCTCTGTCAACAATACTGAAGAGAGCCTTTTTGCGTCATGTTAACGTTAAATTGTTTTCGAGAAAGTGTCACCTCATATACATCAAAATTTAAGCATAGAATTTACATGATTTTTACCGAATGTTGGCACTTTTGATATGTTATACTTTTTTGCTGTTGAGGGTCTTAGAAATAGTTTTATTGTGGTCGTAATTATTGAGGCTTTTATCCGTTTCTTGTGTTCGTAACAGAAATGCTTTCTCAAATACATTTCAAATTTCATACCCTTGTAAACTGCTCAACCGAGCATTTCCGACCACTCCGTTATTGAGTAAATAGGTTCCAACCTTATGTTAGTTTGTTCAACTATGTGTGATGTGAATTTGTGTGATTCCATATTTAGCATGGCTATTTAAGTGCCCAAATATCTTTCTCTATGTGTTGAGAAATTTAAAAGTAAACGAAATTGTTTGTATCTCTATTGAAAATATTACATTTCACTATAATTTTTTCGATCTGTCAACAATACTGAAAGATGACATTCTGTGTCACGCTTACGTTCAATTATTGTCGAGAAAAGGTCAGCTCACATACATCAAAAACCAAATGAAATTACTGGAAAGTTCCGAAGAATGTTGGAACTTTTGAAACTCGCAATCTAGGACAAGTTTTGCATTCTCATGGTCAGCTGCAATGAATAATGGCATTCGTTCTGAACAACTGGATGTCGTGCGTGTCGAGCTATTATCGAAGGTGAATAAATCTCGTGAAATAATTACTTCAATTGTTTATGGCTGTATTGATGTGGAACTGTAAGCATCCAAGCAATCAATAAAATTACTTAATGAACTGTAATTCAGATGAATATATATGTATGGCATTTGCATGATATATGCATTCTTTTTTCAGGATGACATGAAAAGGTTGTAGATGCATAAAAACGATAATTTTAAATTCTCTTTCCAGTATTTTATTATGTATACAGAAGCTTCTCACAACTCATCCTTGTTCATGAACTGACGACCATTCGCAGGAAGTTTTATCTCAGAGTCATCCTCAGGTTTTGTCCCCTCAGGGGGATACAACTGTTGTATCTATGGGAATTAGCACTCCCAGGGGGACTATGTGAGGGCCCGAGCTAAATGTTAGGTAGGCTTCTTTTTTGTTGAAATAGAATAGGTTTTGTTTTGTTACGGACCATCTTTTTTCGGTTCACTGCTGTCCTGTTTTTCAGCCCCTACTACTTTCTTCTTCAACTTTTTCTTTTTCATGAACTTCTTTCTTATCTTACTGTTTCTGTGCACTTTGTGCATAGATTCCACGTTCCCTCAACTCCATACTAAATGGGGCCTTCCTCCTTCCTCTCTTAGAACATCTTTGTCGTGGTTAAGGGAGGCTAAAACTCTCTTATATAATAATAATCCTCAGGTTTTGTTGTGTTTAAATCCGGGAAATTTGCAGCGACTTGATGTTTTCAAATGTACTTTTTTGGAGCTACTCAGTTACTTGCTTGAGAGAAGTGATATTTTGCAAAACATGTTCATTTTCATTAATAAAGAGCAGTAAAACGAAACATAGTTCTGTAAAGTTATTTTTTGGCCTATTATTCTACTTCAAGCGAGCTAATCCAGTTACTGTTCCCCGAATTTATTTGCACATATTTGACCGAGTGAAAAGCAACTGAACTGAAAACCAAGGCTGGTCAGAATGATAGATATGAAAACTTTTATACTCATTAAAAAATACAGAAGCAGTTGGACATGATGGTATTACCTACCGAAATATAAGAAGCACATTCCTGGTACCGCAGCTATGATTTGTTTGATAACAGGAAAATAAATTCGGTACAATTTCAAAAAGTAGATAAAATAAGTTAAACACAATGATTTTTAGAAAATGTTTAATACTAAAAGCCTTATATCTAATTTGAGGAGTCTCCGCAATTAAGAGAAGTGGAATTAACCGAGGGCATAGAAATACAAGTGAATTTCCTTAGCAGCAAATTAGACAGCGGAAAAAGATGCAAACAAAATCGTCTAATATAACTACAGGGAACATTTATGTGTTGAGACAGTCACATTTTCACTAGAAAAAAAAAGACAGTTCATTCCAAATAACTTATCGCATGAAATTTATTAAATCATTTCAATTTTGAATAATGCCTAACTCAACACGTTGGCTACGATTGTGCGGTTGCTTACGGTCAGCTTGATTAGGCCAGAAGTCGTCTTTAAGAAAAAACCCTTTTCTGCTCTAACATTTTTTTTAACCTTTTTGAAAAGTGTGATGAATACAATTGAACCATAGTGTGTTGCCTTTTAATCTAAAATTTATTTCGGAAAAGGTAACAAAATGGTTTAAATTTTATTTGTATATTCCTGGACGTAAATGAACAATTTACCTAGCAGTCCACATATGTACCACTTCGGAGTCAACGTGTTGAAGAGCTTAAATTGAAAGACAAACCGTATAAAATAAACAACAGCTGCGTTAGGGGTTTAATATATGATCGGTAGAATAGAAATTATAATCTGTTCGTGTGAATACCTTTCCTTAAACACTAGCACTGGAAGTCTATAAATACCGTCAGTACCATTGAAACATGCCTTGGCGAAAGTCTCTTCTTACCTTCATGCAGGAGCTCAGTCTACCGCAGCAGTAGTTGATTTTGTTGAGTGTATAATGGCTGGAAATAAATTATTTTGCCTCGAATACGAAAAGTCAGCGTATTAGAAATTTATTTTCCCTGCATACATGTCAATAAAAACGTCCCTACTACTCGAGAAACGTGATTTATAATAAAAAAAATTTGGACTTCAAATTCTCACCAAAATATGGCTGGCACAAAAGATTCCCAATCGCCCCATGCAAGGAAGAGCGGCCGTCGCACAAGGCTAACCTAAACATTTCACCATCACAAAGAACTGTGAACAAAAAGGAAAGTTTATTGAAATCATGAAAGATGATTTATTGGATCATAGGGAACTCAACATAAAATTACTTATGTCTATTTAGTCATAGTAAAATAAAGGTATTCTAATGCCTAAAGCAAAGGTTCAAATCAACTACGAGCTGCGTAATAAAAATGTTGAATACGGTTGAAATAATTTTAAAGTTGAAAAAGAAAGTCGGAGGTGCAGAAGACCAACCGAGAAAATGGTTCTTCGAAAATAATATTTTATTTCAACAAAAAGAAGACTCGCCGAACTCCCAGCTCGGAAACCACACGTTTTTGTCAACTAATTTCTATACTCGGATTCGGCATTAAAATCCATTAGAACACTGTGTCTATGTCTTGCACGTTTTCTTACAAACACAAAAAATACGAAACAATCAAGATTGTTAACGTTAATTCTGAGATATTAAAGAACAAAAAAAAATCACAGCGCAAGTCGAAAAAATGTCACGCGCATGCGATAAAGATCACTATGAGACAGAATGTGACAGCTAATTTTCATGCGTCACTCTCGAGAGCAACACAGCAACTAGAGAAAAGTTCTCATTTCGTTCAATTAAGTAAATTCATGACTTCCCAAAAAATGCGCAGAATAGCACGCAAAACAAAGAATGCAGTGTAAATAGATAAATAGAATTTTATCGACAACAACGCTACGGAGGCATTAGATTATACGAGTTAATTTAGCCCTATTTAATTTTAAAAAGTAGTTTTAAGCGAGGAAAGAGCAAAACATCATTTAGTAAGGACTTAAGGGAATGCAGGGTTTATGCACATGGTTCATAGGAAGAGCAAGTTGCACAAGAAGTTCATCAAACAAGGTGAAGGTAAAGGCGTAAAAGATGCTGAAAAGCAGGACTGCAGTAAATCAAACAAGGTGGTCCTTAACAAAACTAAAAACTTTTCATTCCAACAAAATGAAGGCTTCTTTCAACTCTTAGTTCGGGATCTCACATATTCCTCTGGCGAACTATAATTCACGTGTACACGAAGTTGCGTTCTCCTGGGGAGAAAGTCGTATGATCATTGACCACACGAACAACTTCAATATTTAGCAACTCTGAAGTGTGTAGTAATTAGACCTTTGAGCAGCCCAGAACTATGCATTTCACTGCTAAAAAGAAAACGAATCGGTGCAACTATGCTTTCTGGCTCTGTGTAGATTAAAATTATCCTTACGAGCAGACGAATAGTCACATGAATCACACTTGAACAGATGACCTTTACCATGTTTGCTTGCTTGGTGTATTTTAACCTTCTCCTTACGAGCAGACGAATAGTCACACACCTCGCACCTCAACAGCTGACCTATACCATGTTTGCTAGCTAGGTGATGTTTGACACTTCTCATACGAGCAGAGGTATAATCACAGAACTCACACTTGAACAGCAAGCCTTTACCATGTTTGCTAGCAAGGTGTTCTTGCATACTACGTTTACTAGCAGAGAAATGGTCACAAAATTCACACTTCAACAGTTGACCTTTCCCATGTTTGCTCGCTAGGTGTAGTTCAACTTTATTCTTACGAGGAGAGAAATAGTCGCATAATTCACACTTGAACAACTCACCTTTCCCATGTTTGCTCGCTAGGTGTTGTTTAACGCACTTCTTACGAACAGAGGAATAGTCACAGCACTCACATTTGAACCGGCCTCCTATACCATGTTTGCTGGCATGATGTTCTTGAACACAAATCTTATGAGCAGAGGAATAGTCACAGAACTCACACTCGAACCGCTGTCCTAAACCATGTTTGCTAGCTTGATGTCGTTTTACATTTCTCTTGTAAGCAGAGGAATAGTCACACAACTCACACTTGTAGTAACATCCCAATTTATGCCTGACACGGAGGTGCAGCTCCATAAGGCCCATCCTACCAGTAGAGTAATCACAATGTTCACACAGTAAGGGCCATGACATGAGTCTGTCAAGAGGTACGGCCTCAACACCACTGCCGCTACCCGACACATCTGATGGTAGCGAGTCAGCGCTCCCTTGAGATGCTCCAGCTGGTCCCTGATGAACAGCACTCGTGTTGCACACACCAGAGCTGCCTTCCCTCAACTTGTTCTCTGCTTCTGCACGCCCTGAACTTGCCTCAGCGCAGTCAACCTCTTTCTTCAAGGTACGTGTATGAGATCCTGGAATTGAACGTGCCTGTGAGGAAGAACTTTTTCTCGTTATGACAGGACAAGATTCATCAAAAATAGAAGTAATATGCGACCTTACAGCTAAAATTAATTAGTTGGTCCACCCATGTACTTTTTAAACAAATTTGAACTATCAGGCATTTGTGTTGTATTATTTCTGACCAAATGCATTCCAGTATTGAAGACAAAAAAACAATAGACATAAATAAATCACAATAAAGGAAGGAAAAAAATAACAATTGCACCAGCAAACATAAAAACATGTTCTCTTTTCACAGTCGGTAAATACTTCAATCCAGTGTGAAAAACGAATAAAATTTAAAAGCTTCTTAAATTGCAGTAATTGAGGCAAGAAATAAACGAATAAGACACCATGACAAAATTTACTAGGTGCTTCACCGTTTTTTATCACACTATTTGAGATCAGGATTTTTTTACAAAAAAGGTCTACTGTTGACGTTTTTGTTTTAAAAACTCATAACAAACTTGATTTTTCTTCTTATTTTTATAAGCAAAAAATGTAGTGGCCAAGAGCAGGTAGATTGAAACTACATATGAATTTAATTCAAATGATGTGTGGAATGACATCAAATGTCCCACTGTGCACATACAGAAGCAGTCAAGAAAAAAGTGAGCAACCAATTGGAAGCACCCAAGAGTAAAGTAAGCCACCAATTACAGCCCCTTGGGTTCTTGGTTCCTGATTAATAGGAAGAACTCAAGAGGAGAGTAAGCAATTAATAGGAAGCACTCAAGAGGAGAGTAAGCAACCAATTGGAAGCACCAAAGAGAAGAGTAAGCAACCAATTGGAAGCACCAAAGAGAAGAGTAAGCAACCAATTGGAAGCACCGAAGAGAAGAGTAAGCAATCAATTAGAACCCTTTAAGTGTGAGTGAGCAACCAATTACAACACCTGGGGTTCCTGATGCCAGTCAATGGGCTCATCCTTCACAGTAACGGCCTCCAGCTCAGCGTCAGACACTTCACTTTTGATGTAAATTTTTTCTAGATGGCTCCCAGAGCTCGGAACGTTATCTGCAATAACAAAAGATCATTGAGAAAAATTGCATCTGAAATAATAAATCCAGTAACTGTTTTTTACATGTTAAAATACATAGAAAATGGCACAATGTAGACAATGATGACCACTATCTTTGCGGTGATTATTAACACGTGAAAAAACTGGAACGATTTTGTAGGTTTAGAAGAGGAAACAAGTAATACCTATTCCAGCAATAAATACCATTCATTTTTTTCAACTCAATAGCTAACACACCAAAAGCTTTGGGGATCTAAATGAACTTGCTCATATTTTCACTTTCACAAATAAATGTAAATTAAAATAAGGAGTTAGGTACAAAGTCTTTAGAATAAATAATACCTACAATGGAAAAAAAAGCTAGCAAATCCAATAGAAATTTACGTTTAAAAATGTACTTGGCACTTTACTTTTTTTAGTGACATCATGTAAGTTTGAATTGAAAGTTAGTGTAACCAAGATTTGAATCATTCATGAGACCATTAGTTTATGGGTTAGTTTAAGCCTCCGTAACTGCTTCAAAAAAGAGCATATCAAAGAGAGGAAGGAGGAAGGCACCATTTAGTATGGGTATTAGAGAATGCAGAATCTTTGCAGAGGAGGCATAAAAACAGTAAATTGGGAAAGAAGTTCATGAAACAAGATAAAAGTTGAAGAAGTAGTAGGTACCGAAAAACAGGACAGCAGTGAACCAAAAAAGGTGGTCCTTAACATAGTAAAAAAATATTTACTTTAAACAAAAAGAAGGCCTACCTCACTCTCAGCTTGGGCTCTCATACATTTTCCCCCTAGGGCGCTAATTCCCATAGATGCAATAGTTGTATCCCCCTGAGGGGGCATGGGACCATTTTAATAGAATGAAATCCATTGCGTGACATGTTTTCTCAATTATGACAAGAATTCTCAACCTTGTAGATGGAAGTTTCACACTGAAGACAAAGACCATAACTCAATACCTCCTTATTCGACTGCAGTCCTTACATTTAACAAAGGAATATACAAGTTTTTTAAAGTTTTGAAATTACATGTAAGTTTAAGGGGAACGTCTGGCCAGAATCAAGAAAACGGCTGACACGTTTCTTGTACGGGATCTAGATCTATGAAATTTGGCATATGTATGTATTTTCAAAATATTTACGGGACGTATATCGAGACTTTTTCCTATTTTCAAAATAATTATGGAGATAATGGGGGAAAATGGGGTCAAAATAGGGTATTTCTATAAGCTATCTCCTCCACGTTATTGTTTTAGAGCAATGATTTAGATATCATTGAATGCGCAAAGAGTTGCTGCATTGCTGGAAGTGGGCACGTTTTAGAACTTGCAATAGTTCATTTTTTGTGAAATTTGAATTTTCTTCAAAAGTTGTGTATTTCTCCATAGACTTTTCAATGTAACTAAAAAATCATCAAGAGTTATAAACGGAACCCACGTCCAGCTATGCAGCAACTTTTTGCGCATTTAATGAGACCTAAATCATTGCTCTACGATAATAACTTTAGAAAATACCCTTGTGAACGACAATAGTCTTTCGCTGCCCAATTCGGCAAACTGCTTCTCCTGCATGCTCCTATGAGTAACATTGCGGTCCGTACTGTATGGCAGCATTGGTGCTAGAACCGCGGGCGGCTGGAACCTCAGCATGCCGGTTGACCCATCAGGCAGTCACCAGGGAGCAGTCGCGCAGACCAGTCGTTCATTACTGTGTACTTGAGGACGTCTTAGCAGTCACGCTGACGAGTTAGGTGCACGCAGTCGTGCTGTGCATCCTAAGTCTTGTTGTTACTGTCTCGCTAAAACCAAGTCTGTTTGCCGCCACTTTGAATGCTTTCCTGTTTTTACCGTGCAATACAACCAATCAACGTGTGTTCCAATAAAAATAAACTGTGCTTTTAATCTGTCATATTTGTAAATAAATTATAAACTTTCAAAAACTTTCAAGAAACACCGGGGGAAAAGAAAACTGAAAAACACAGAACACGTTATTTTACTGGTTTGTCGCTGTGGCCATTGACTTGAAGGCTTGGTCACCTGACAGAGGAAAGTCAAGCGCCCGGTGACAACCAATTTGGTGTCAGGAGCTGGGATCTCGATCATCTCTTCATCGGATTTTCTTGTTTAGTTCGTCAGTGTCAAGTCTCAAGATGCCTCGTTCTGAAGCTGGTGCTAGTAGTGATGAGTCAGTGTTGGATCATGACAGGGATTTTCGGCGCGTGATGGAGCAGCTGAGTGAAGCTATTAGCAACATGGGCCGCCAAATAAAGCCGCCACCGCAACCATTTGATCCGTCGATTCCAGCGTACGACATCGGAGAGTTCTTCAAAGCTTTTGAAGCTTATGCAGGCCATACGTATGGTCCCAGTGCAGTGAATGGTGATGCGTGGCTAGTTGCTCTTCGTTCGTTTCGGTGATACCCAACACTCTCTGACAGCGATGGGTTCGTACAAACTTGATTACCTGACTGTGAAACGTAACTTGATTTCCCTGTACACTCCGCGGAACGTGCTTCGTACCGGCAAGATTTTGGCTTTCATGAATGCAAGGCTATATCCTGGTGAGTCGTTTCCTGTGTTTGCCATGCGACCTACTGGGCTAGCAGCTGGTGCAGTTGGTTCGATACAAATGCGTGACAGTATAATTTTGAGCAAGCTTATTGAAATCTGTTGACTTGAAGGCGCAAGTGACCGTCCAAATTTCGCAAATGCCAAGTCCGCCGCTTGATGCAGTGGTGCAGATTGTTTCAGCCCTGGAACCTTTCATACGTAGTGAGCAAGCACCAACGAAGTATGTGCATACTTATGGCGTTTGTGATGTGAAGAATGTTCCGCAGAGGCTTGGGGCGCAGCAAGAAGCGAGTCGTGAAGCATTTAATTATGAGAAGCAATCGGCTCATGGCGACGTCAACAAAGTTAGGTTGCGTTTCGGTTGTCAAGAAGCTGGGCATTTTGTCCGAAACTGCCCTAAGCGATAGTCCCGCAGCAGCAAACCTAATGTTAGAGAAGATGCCCATTCGGATGTGCTGTGTAAGTTTTGCTACAAGCGTGGTCATGCGCTTAATCGATGTCCAGATTTCAAGAAAGAATACGGGTCTTGCATATGGTATGGCCAAACGGACCACAAATCTTTTCAGTGCCAGAGGAAGCCTTCGGGAAACTAAGGTCAGCTGTCGCAAGTCGGGAACCGGCAGTGGAGAGTTCCTCCCCGACTGAGGTAAATTTACTGATGAAATCGAAACCTGACAGTATTTCTGGATGCTATTACCTTACAGTGAAGATCAACGGTACATCGATGGATGCATTAGTTGACAACGGTGCCTCAGTTACAGTAATCTCCGAAGATGTGCTTCAGAAACTAATTAACCCTCCTACAAGGAAACACTCGTCGCAGCTAACTCTTCGAGGATTCGGTCGTTCGTGCATTTCTGTAGTTGGTGAAAATTTTGTTACCGTGGAAGCTGGAGAACTGAAGGCAGCAAACTTCAAGATGCTTGTTGTACTAGAAAAGAGCACGAGTCAGTCCCTTGTTCTCGGACTCGATTACCTGGAAAAGCATTTCATGGTTGTGGACATTGTGCGTCGAAGACTTCGCTACTCTCCACCCAACGAACCAAGTCACGCTGTCAAGCGTAAACCCAAGCCTGGTCTGGAAGTGCAATGTGTGGTAAGGAATCCCATTGATGTCTATTTCAGCAAATCACCGTGTTTTATTAGAGGCGAGACTTTCTGACCAGTCTATTCCAAGTAATACGGTGGGATACGTCAAACCTTTTACGGTGCGTGTCGGTGATTTTGATGTAGATGTAGCATATTCTGTTGGAAGCGTGATGAATGGTTACGTCACTCTCGAAGTTATGAATTTAAATCCTGTTAATGTGACATTGAAAACAAAAACTAGGTTGGGACTTTTTGTTGTCGATGGTGGGATAAATTCGATTGAAAGTGCGGATAATTGTGACTGTTCGGAAAGTGGGAGTTGTGAAAATCTAGAACAATTGTTCGACTTTTCCAAGTGTGACATAACTAGTGGTCAAAAGTGTCAAATTGAAGCTATGCTTAACAGACGTCGTTCCGCTATTTCAATGCATCAGAATGATTTAGGATGCACATCGACTACAAAACATGAGATTGGTGTTCAAGGTAACCCGCCCTTTAAACAGCGTTATCGAAGGGTTCAAGGTCCTTTACGGCACGAAATCGAACTTCAGAAGTTGGAAGAGCATGACATAATTGAACGGTCGAACTCTCCGTGGTCGTCTCCCTTGGTTCCAATTAGGAAGGACGGCACGTTGAGGTTGTGTGTGGATTATCGTTCTCTGAATTCCGTCACTAAACAGGATTCATTTCCACTTCTCAATATGATCGATGCCCTTTCAAATTTGCGTGACACTCAATTTTTTAGTACCTTCGACTTCATGCAGGGATTTTACCAGATCGAGATGGATGAGAGGAGCAAGGAGTTTACAGCGTTTTCGACAGGTGACTCGCACTGGCAATGGAAGCGTATGCCGTTTGGATTGACCAATAGTCCGGCTTCCTTTATGCGGCTCATCTCGTTAGTTTTGGTAGGTATTCCTTGGAGTGTCGCCATAAGCTACATCGACGATGTCATCGTAACCGGGAAGACGTTTGAAGAACATCTTTTAAACTGTGAGCTGGTCCTCTCGAGGTTTGAAAAACATGATCTGAAGATAAAACCCCAGAAGTGCTCTCTCTTCCAGAATGAGGTTACGTATCTTGGTCACAGAGTGACGCGTGAAGGTGTTCGTCCGGACGAGAAAAACGTCAAAACCATCTTTGACTATCCACAGCCGAAAACTCAACGTCAGGTGCGCCGCTTCTTGGGTATGTGCAACTTTTTCAGACGGCATATTCCCAACGCAAGTACAATAATGAAGCCGTTGAATGTGCTTACAAATCAAAAGGAAATTATTTGGACCGTTGACAGCGATGCGGCATTTCAAAACCTCTAGTGTTGACCCATTCTTCCGTACTTGCTTACGATCACAGCTGCGCCCCTTACGATCACAGTGGACGCTAGCGGAGCCGGTGCCATGCTTTCACAGGAGCAACATGGACAAGAGACGGGGTTAGCATACGCTAGTACAACGTTCAATTGGGTGGAGTCTAACTACAGCGCGACTGAGCGTGAACTTGCAGGTCTTAGATAGGCTGTTAGAAATTTCTGTCCATTCATCTATGGTAAGAAATACATTATCAAGACGTATCATAGAGACTTAATTTACCTCAACAACATGAAAAGCGTCGATACCCGTTTGATGAGAACCTACGAAAAACTGCACTGTGGTCAATATGAAATACAATTGGTAGCGGGTAAAGATAATGTAGTAGCCGACGCCCATTCTCGAATTGTTGATGTGCCTGTTGGTAGTGAAGAAGTCGACCCTAGTTACTGTTTCGTTGCAGGGATTTAAAGTTAAACTAGTGCCGTGCCTGGTGGACCGGACTCTCTCTTCCAAGCCTTATCTTTGGGAATGTGTGACTCGATAACTGAACATTTGTCAATTCGTGAAGCTACAGTTGCAGGAGTGCCGAAAACCACGAGTGCGTTTGGTTTGAGTAAACGAAGAAGCGAGTTAAAAAGAATAGAGGCTATGAAGCAAGCTGGAGTTGTGCCGGAATTGTT
>JACJUY010008999.1:0-35193 GCA_014220935.1 Platorchestia sp. MABIK | reverse complement strand
GCACCACACCAGCACCACACCAGAACCACACCTGCACCCCACCAGCACCACACTAGCATCCCACCAGCACTACACCAGCACCCCACCAGCACCACACCAGCACCACACCAGCACCACACCAGCCCCACACCAGTCACCAACACGACACAGTTCCGTGTCCCCGGGATCAGCTGTGCCCGCATCGTTGCGATCGCGTCTAATCACCGCACAAGCCCGGCAAACGGGATTAATTTGGCAGGCAATAATCAGATTCATCAGGGCGTTGAGGTCAGGCTGATAGCGGCAACCGCGGGCTGAGGGGCGTGAGGGCTTTGTGTGGGCTGTCTACAGTCGCTGCTAGAGCTACACGACACCCTCTGTCGTACTCAACTTATACGGGCAAAATATTGTCGCCGTTATACGATTCAAGTCATCAGTACTGACTATTTAGACGGATGAGATGAGGATGTACTGAGGTGATGTAATTTCCCGTTGTTATTCAGCCTATACGATTCAAGTTATCAATACTGGCGAATTTTTAGACGGATGAGATGAGGATGGACTAAGGTGATGTATAATACTAGGATTGATGGTGCAGGGCTATTATTTGTATTTGAAATGGATATGGTCACGTGTTTGCGCGCGTAAGGCCGATACGCACTTATGAAATTAAATACTGCGCGTTATTATTTGTAATAGAGTAAGTGCTCACATACATCAGTACTCGTACATATGTTCTATGTACCTTCGTAAATATATATATATATATATATATACATTTATGGTACTTGCATTCATTTAGTAATATTATCAGAGCAGTACAGAAAATAGTACGTGTATTTCATACCACACTCCCGTAAAGTAACCACTTTTTCATTATTTGTACATCCTATACGAGGGCTGCTACAGCAATGAAAATGCTTTCATGGTCGTGTTTCAAAATTACCGAACTAATTAATTTTTAAGTTCACTTGTATTCAGACACGAGGTTCAGCATGATCCCTGTTATGGAAAAATCAAGAATTGCGCCGTGATTTACTTTGCCTCAACGTTAAGATGTCACTTAATGCTACTCAATGACGTTAAGACAGACAGTCCAAATAGCTATGCGTCGGTACACGATTATTCGGGCCTTCAATTTGACACGTTCGTAAAATAGAGTTCGCCCTATTGACAATGTTCATCCTGGGTTCTATTTCCAAAGTCCATTTCATTTACTACCAAGAAATCAGACAATGGAAACTATGTTTTTATCATCATAAGCTGTAAAAGCAGTTTCAGTCATTATAATTTTAGCAAAGAATAAGCATCAAGAGGGATTACGTTCTCACCCGAAGTTTAAGAAATCACTCAGAAGTAAACAACAGCAAACAGCCACACTCAGAATTTAAGCTATCGCGAGTGATACAAATTAATAAGTACATATACTGCATAATTCATCCCGCCCCAATTATATTCGACGGCTCGCTCAGTAGTTCTGTAGTTTTGATGCTCTGCATCTAACTTAATGTTACGTTAGCCTAAGAAAATTCCGTTCAGATATCACTAAGTATTGTGAGCCTAACGTAATACAAACAATTTTGCTACTACGCTCGGTTGTATTTTCATAAAGCGAAGTTTAGTTGCTCACAATTTCAAATGTTGTGCTGCTTGGAGGTAGAATAAATTTACTGTGAGTGAAAAAGGCCGGAGACGCAGAGAGTTTACTGAAGGAACTGGTGGCCCAGCACGCAGGCACGTTGACCACCTTGCGAGACATAGTCAATAGAATGCACGCACTGCGAACACTTGAAATGATACAAAAGTTAGAGTAGGGGATCTGAGTTTCTCAGGGATGGCTTGGCTTCTTTGTGCCTCGCATCCATCAGCTGCAAGCCACAGACGACGGGGCTTTCACCTTCTCTCACAAAACCGGGCACTCGGTGGGTTACTTAGCAGCTGTCACGCATAAAACGGGTTACTTGGTTGGTTAATCGGGTATCTTCACGAAGAAAAATAGATACTAAATCAGTTGCTCACACACACAAAATTGATAACTCGGTTTGATACTCACAGAACTAGGTTTTCGAGCACTGTTCTTTCCTGCTTCCCTGACTCAGTGCCTTTTACAGCTGTTAGTACATCTGCTACATCTGCTGTTGGTACATTTGCTGCTGCTACGTTTACTGCAGCTAAATTTGCTGCTACATTTTTAACGCAGCAGTTCTTTTACTGATGCTACACCTGCTACTGCAAGAGGTACTGCTATTTAAGCCATTACAACTTTTCCAGCACCTGTGACTGCAACAAGTACTGCAGCTACAGCCACTGCTATTTCTACTGTACCTACTACTGCAGCTACAGATAATGCTGCTACAGCCACTGCTACTACAGTAGTTCCTGCAACAGGTACTACAACTGGAATAACCATAATATCATTCGAAGTAATGACGAGTCATTACATATTTAGGAAACAATTACTTGTAAACACCCTAAACAGTGCGGTAGCAGTCAAAGGTGAGTAAACATTTCGAACCTAAGTCTGATTTTTCAACGATGGTTGTTTAACCCTTCAACGCCCCAGTGGACTATACGGTCATTTTTCGAAAATAGTTCCCAATATTATATTGCAGGATAAGAACGTACCCAAATGTGCTCTTTGAAGTTCGCTGCCGAATTGAAGTTTCTACCTCGTCCTGATATCGATGGCAACCTGATGCCAGTGCCAGTTAAATGATGATGCTTGTAATGACGGTAATAAGAGTACAAAAATGCTGACGCTAAGGGTTAAGGTGGCAGTTAGTAAGGAACAGATAACAGTTTATTGAGCATCAACTCAGCGATGGTTCGGGTTCACTTGCACGAGAGCAATGTTCTTCGTGAGGCTTTTTTGAATGTTGTCTGAAGTCATTGGCAGGCAGCACTGCTCGCCAGCACACGTCAATGTCATCGCCAACTTATCCGACTAAAGAACAGAAATTGTGCCGACGACCGTCATGAATGATGCTAGCAACCAGATGCGGATGATGTTAACAGCCAGGTACGAATGACGTTAACAGCCAGGTACGAATGACGTTAACAGCCAGGTACGAATGACGTTAACAGCCAGGTACGAATGATGTAAACAGTTGGGTACGAATGATGTAAACAGTTGGGTACGAATGATGTAAACAGTTGGGTACGAATGATGTTAACAGTTGGGTACGAATGATGTTAACAGTTGGGTACGAATGATGTTAACAGTTAGGTACGAATGATGTTAACAGTTAGGTACGAATAATAACAGCCAGTTAGAAATGATTTTAACTTTCAGGTACGAATGATGTCAGCAGCTAGGTACGAATGATGATAACATTTAGTCACGAATGATGTGAACAACCTGGTGCGAATGACTTAACAACGATTAAGTATGATGCTAACATCCACGTGCGAATGAGGTAATGAATCAGGATTCAATATGGTTAAATTCTTTCATAAAGAGAAAATAACCATGATCTCATTAGAATAACCACGTGAAGCGACGGTTGTTAACAACGAGGGGACTCACGTGGATTAGACTGTTAATAATGGCTGTTGACAACGAAGGTACGTGGTATAACTCTGAACTCACGACAATGTGGTCATTTTTCGTACAATCGCACAGACAATAATGAAAAGGTGGGCGGTTAATAAATTCAGGGGTAAATCAATCACCGTAACTATTGAATGAGTTGATTTTAAAAGCCTGTGTTTCGTAGCTTTACACTGATTACTCATAACACTTAGCAGTATTGAACACGAGTCATGATGCTTCGACCTGCGCTTATCTTCAAACACATGGTTTCTCACAAGAATACATTCGTATGAGAAATGTTTACATCCTTATCAACCATATTTTGAAGCCTGTGTTTCGTGCTTTTACATTCATTATTTACTTTTCAACATGCTTTGCTGAGTAGACTGCATTATGTGTAGTACGCGCACAGTTCATCACTGCCTTCGGGTAAATTTTGTCATCACTGAATTTAGGATAAGTCTAATTGGAAATATCCGATTATGTAAACGACCTGCGATCAAGGCATTGTAGTGCAGCTTTAGTTGACAACTTACAAAACGAATGAATAAATTTGTTTAATGCAGATACATAATAAATTGAATAGGGAAATATTATATGCAATTTTAGTTAATGAGGAAACAAAATAAATGACTTTGGTTAAAGAGAAAAAGTCACGAGAAAGTCTACGGAGTCACAATGTACTATTTCAGAAAACACTTCTCTGCGACGCTGCGCGACGACTGGGTTGCTACAGCTCAGTGGGCACTTCTAATTCATGTTTCTACTGTCATTAAAGTTAAAAAGAATCTTCAAATTTAGAAACATTTTACTTTTACCATCGTGTTCCTATTTTGGTGTGGAAATCTGTAGTCTTTGCAATGGTTGGTGAGATTCGTGTAGAGTAACATCCGACGTTTATTTAAGATCCTGTAGCTTTTCGTTGAACATCATAATAAATCCCAAGGTTTGGTTTTTCACTGCAAAGAAACTGAGTTTATCATTGGAATTTATTAGAATTAAACTAAAACGAAACTCAAGTTTTCTAACAAATATATTCATCTTCATTGAAAACATCTACCACATTTTACAAATTTGTTAGAGTAGTTATTTTCATTTCAGTAGTGAATCACTGCGGAGTGAAAGGTTAACTCTAGATGGTTTCAAAGTAATTATCAATTTTAGAACTAGCACGGTATGAGCATCCTGCTCATGCAAGTTGTTCGTTTTTATCCTGTAATTTTAGATGTTATTAGTTGCTGACCAGTTACAAGGTTCATCGTTACTCAATGACTCATGCGAGTTGTCATTACCAGTAGTTATTATTCTGTTCATTACTTCACACATTTCTTGTGACGAGTTTAACTGACGTTAAATATTCAACACAAATTTGAAGTCAATTTTAGTTGGCAATTTTAAAAACAGCAAACATAAACTGGACCGTGCCTTCATTTAGCTTTCATTAAGTATTTGTAAAAATTGAGTTTGTGACTGCAGGTCAGTCAGCAACATTATGAAATTCCACTCAGTGACCACCGGTGGGTCCCTTCACACGTGCTGACCAGTGCTCGTGGACGAAGATACAGACAAATGGAGACGCTCGGCCGCAAAAAAACGAAGCTACTTCAGAAGGCCAGGCGAGAACACCGCCGCTGCCGCCGACCCTCTATTGGAAGTGACAATCGGGCTCTTGTGTTGTGGGAATATTAGCTCCAATGAATTAAAGGGATTAAAAACTTGCACTCGCCCCATTAACTCAATTAGCGAAACAAATTACATGATCATCTGTCACGGGATCCAATAAGCGTTCATTTACACAAGGGGCGCAGGAAGCGGAGTCTGTGATGAAGATCATCAGTGCGAGAGTTATTGATTACAAAATACTGGACGCTGCACTCCGTGTTGACTTGGTATCGATCACAGGAAAAATTTTTGGGAAAAATATCTTTGGAAAGATCGGTTAAGTTTTTGTTCTGGAAATAATTATGAAAAGCATCGCCACGTGAGCTGCTTATTATGGAATCTAATACTCAAATTTTCTTGCAATTGAAAACACGTCATTCTAAGTCATACGTAGTTGAATGAACATAAAAACGCTCATCTTTAGGTCACTATACGCTATATAAACTGATGCAACTTAGTAGAATTTATCGTTGGGTTGAAACAACCGTAAACATGAGGCATCAAGTGGATAAAATTTATGTCCTCGGAGTATTTGACCTTCTTTTTTTACAAGAAAACTTTAAAACAGATCGCTCAAAAAATAGTATATCTTTTAGATACGTTCTTCATTAAGGAGGAATGCGACGGGAGAGAAAAAACTGAAGTTTTATGCGCTATAGAAAATAGAACGTGCAATTGTGAAAATTTCCACCAAGACTTTCATGTTGTTGAAACTTTTGTAAATCTCAAGTCTACGCGTAATAAACTTTATTGGCCTTTTTCCCGCGCAAGGCAAAACTCGGAATTCTTTTCCCACAAAATTACTTAGGAATTACGTTTGGTGATTTCTTCACCGTGCTCAGCTCGGTGTTTATTCCCTTTTCCCACAAAGTACAGCATCAACGATTTTTAGAGAAAACGTTCTCGATCATATGAAGGCGTACATCTAATAGACTACATCGCACTTCAATTTTGCATCAGTTTTTTTTCAACAACAAAAAGTAGCTCTAAAGTTCCCATTGTTGTACATTTATTGTAACGAGGAAACATAAACAAATTTGGTTATTATCTAGTTGATTATTATTGATGCTTCTTAAAAGACATCAATCTTTTAACCTTTACAGAAGCTTATCAATTTATCACTCATTCATCATTGAACTCAAAAACGTATTCAAATCGTCATACATGTTAAATTTTGGAGTGTAGCTATGACACACTGCAGCAGGGCGTGTAGCTAGGACACACTGCAGCAGGGTGTGTAGCTAGGACACACTGCAGCAGGGCGTGTAGCTAGGACACACTGCAGCAGGGCGTGTAGCTAGGACACACTGCAGCAGGGCGTGTAGCTAGGACACACTGCAGCAGGGCGTGTAGCTAGGACACACTGCAGCAGGGCGTGTAACTAGGACACACTGCAGCAGGATGTGTAGCTAGGACACACTACAGCAGGGCGTGTAACTAGGACACACTACAGTACGGTGTGTAGAAATAGCTCTAATGACGCAGGTTGGAGGAGCTTTAGCTATGTCTCTTTAGTGATACCGTAGGTAGTGTCTGTGGTGTGGGGAAACGGCCGTAGTTTTATACAGCTTTTGAGGTGCGTTTTAATTACGAAGAATTTTGACTCAGTCGAAAGACATCGATCAAATTTTCCGCAGTCTTTAGGATGTTTAATATCTGACTAAATTTGAGACTTACCGAGTATACATACTTCCATTCTACGATACTTTTTTGTGTTCACAAATAAGATTTTTTGTTCTCATTCGATGCTCATTTGATTTTACACTTTAGCAGGATAACACTGGGATTACAAGAGTTAACATCAACATCAGTAAAAATTAAAAACTACAGCTTGCTTTAACGTGCATCGAAACCTCGATTTCGTATGCCCCACTGTTTCTCCGATTTGATTTTCGTGATTATTCTGTTCAGAAAAATGGAAAAAACGAAGAAAACAAACACTTTGCCATGTGAAAATCGAGGATCGCTTGTCGAAAATGGCGGAAACTGAAATGGAAAGTATTGTGCTGGATGAGAAACCTTCTAGTCATTTCGCCGTCGGACGTCCTATAATGTGTCATGCCATTCATTGTAACCGAGCCACTCAAAAGTGTTGCAGTATGGCTCTGGTCTAAACGGATTTGTGTCAGAGTTCTAAGTAAAGAATGACCATTAACCCACAGGCAACAGAGATGGACTGCTTAGATTGAAATAAGTGACTGGGGCAGGGGAGATGAATCACCCATCAGTCTCACTACCTCCAGCACGTACTGACTAGATACTAGTCTCATAGTTGTGAGAATTGTTTTTATCTTAAGCCATGTGCCAATAGGAGAAGAAGGAATATGTAGTTGCAGCGTTAATTATGTTCGATTGCGAAATCAAGAAACAGCTTCCTGGTTGTCGACACTGAGTTAATTAACATATATACAATATGTGCATCAGAATTTTGAATAGGATACACCCCGGAATTTGTTCTGAAAATGTTTGTTACAAAATTACAATGAGAATACACATTTAGAATTATCAAGTAACGTCAAGTTTAAGCTCAAGTGTAAATGAAACTGAGGAAGTGCGTTTGAGCAAATCGAGATCCGCGCACAAGAATGTAAGCCACAGTAGAGCAGCAATTTAGGCGCTCCATAAGTGGAGCCACACGTTCCCTTTTTCTGTGTTAACTTAAACAGATAAGTAAATACTCTTAATAATTACACACCGGAAAGTATATCTATAGTTATGTTACTCATGATATATAGATCATCAGAGTATTTATGCCCGTGAGACGGTGAACCTTGCATCACAGACTTGTTCGTGTATAAAAAGATGAAATCGTTTTCCTCTTTTTCCACCTGTTTTCAGATGATTTCTTTGTCCTTAATTGATACAACTTGATGGTTGGTTCCCACAGTTTCCTTCATCGCTAATTGCATTCTAATTTTGTTTTGAAAATTTTGCTCCTGAGCTGAATTTCTGCGTTGTAAATTTCTGAGAAATAGAACAGCTTCTTTATAACCACTGCGTACAAACTTTGCTTAATATTGATGCACCTGCAACGAACATATATCAAAAATATTACGAGTCTACAGGTGACTATTTATGCAGATTCTTGCATTTGCCTTCACTGATCTCAATAGCCGCTTGTGTTGTATTCCTATCGTCTATTGTATGCATTTCCGACGTGCGAAAATACCCATCAAGTTTCTAATCTTCGCTTCAGTGGCAAAACATTTCCTGGAGGTTACAGTTGCTGTTATCAGTGGTGTGTCCAGCAGCGCTAGCGGTGAATGAGAAGCAAGCGCTACGCGCTGATCAAATGCACTTCATTTGACGGACTTTTCTAACGGACGGCTACCTTTTACGAGATTTCCAGATACTTTTTCTTTGGCAGGGGCCCGTTTGATAGAGAGGCGGCGTGGGCCTCATTAGAGCCTCACGCATGTCACAGAGGGCCGAGGAACACCTCATCTGACGGCTTCATTATCCACCCACTGGAACCTGCCGATATCCATTTTGTGGACGCCCCTGGCTATGTCCAATCAATGACAGTTTATCAATCCTTTAGAGATTTATCAATCCTTCCGAGATTTATCAATCCCGTTGCGAGTGCGTATCGACGACGTCATGTCGTCCTCTTACATCGTCGCTATCGCGCGACACATTTGCAGGTCCCGGACGACCATTTGACTATCACCGTAATTGTTCGACTGATAACTTAATTAAAGACTGGAAGTCCGGCGCTGGCAGCTATTTCTGCTCGCTTTTTACTTCGTCTCCATGGGCTGAAGCTCTGCTCTCACTTCACCTGGTATCCATGTTACAGCTGTCAGCGAGGTGATGAATGTTGTCACCACGTGGGTCGTCATGTCTAGTTCTATTTGAATGTTTCTATACACTCTCTGTGACGAGACGACAGACGTGTGACTTCGCTGCTTGTGCGAGGAATAAAGATTTATTTTAAACTGTCAATTTTTTTGCTTAGTCTGCTTGAATTTGGCATTTGGTTCCACTTTTAACACTGTGCTGACTGCAAATTTCCATCGTTTTTGGGTTGAACTACAATTTATTTACACCAACTGAAATTCATACCGATGTTGTCCAGACACAAATTTAAATTTAGACAAAATGGAAAAACGTGCATTTAAAATGTTCACTTGAGATCTTTTTTCACAAATGAATAAGAGCTCTAACTTGAAACACGTCGTCATTCCTACATTCCTAATTCAATGTTATTTAGAAAACATGTCCTTGAACTTTTCATGAACAAACAAATGGAAATATTGTTGGAGAAAGGATAACTGCTAAAAGATGGTATCCGCAATATTGCGAATGGGAATTGAGTTAAATACAAAATATTTCTGTTTGCAGAATATCTAGTAGTTGATTATACTGACATGTTAGCCATCGAAGGATGCCTGTTAACTGAACCATGAATAACATAAGTTTCTTCCTTCGTATCGGTGAAAGGCTTTAATTATCTGCAATAGAAATAGGAGTTCAATTTTCTTAGATCGTACCAATAAACAGAGTTGAACTGTACCCCATTACAGAATGTAATGTACCCATTTTTGCTGTATGTTATCATTGGACGTCAAGTGGGAGCGGAGACTTACAAAAAAGCATCCAACGAGATTCCTAAAATTTTACGAACCAAAAAGCGCGCGTGCAACGTCTAAAATGACTGATTTTGAAAACGTTCGATAAAGCATAGTGATGATTCAACTAAATTGGAAATTACACCAAAAATCATTATTCACTGAGTACAACACAACGCTCTTATTACAGCAATGCACTTAGATTACAACATTGTACTCTGACTGCAGTAATATACTCTGACCACAGCTTTACACTCGATTACAACATTACATTCTGATTCCAGCATTACACTCTGATTACAGCAATACACTGTGATTACTGCAATACACTCGATTACAACATTACACTCGATTACAACATTACACTCTGATTACAGCAATACACTCTGATTACAGCAATACACTCTGATTACAGCAATACACTCTGATTACAGCAATACACTCTGATTACAGCAATACACTCTGATTACAGCAATACACTCTGATTACAGCAATACACTCTGATAACAGCAATACACTCTGATAACAGCATTATACTCTGACCATAGCATTACACTCGATTACAACATTACACTCTACAACTTTACACTCTGAAAACAGTATTACACTCTGATTACAGCATTACACTCTGATTACGGCATTACACTCTGATTACGGCACTACACTCTGATTACGGCACTACACTCTGATTACGGCACTACACTCTGATTACGGCACTACACTCTGATTACGGCACTACACTCTGATTACGGCACTACACTCCGATTACGGCACTACACTCTGGTCACTTTAACAAGTGGAGATACATATGCTTAACTCATTCTGTCTTCACAACCTCTCCAATTTTGCTTCCATCGTTTTTTCAGATGCGGACGCCAAACAATAGATCTATGGTTATTATACACTTGCTACATTGATCATCAAAGTACTTATGCCCGTGGGACGGTGAACATTGCATCACAGACTTGTTCATCTAACACTATTTTCTGTTGTCTACCATAAAAGACGCGAGTGCTCCAGCCAAAACAAATTTATACGGACATTTATAGTTGGCAGCGATTGTCATATGGATATGCAAATAAATGAAATAGACTGATTTCTCGGAAATCTCAATTGCGGGATAAAAAGGAAAACCAACGTGGCTAAGAATATCATGATAAAAAACAAACGTTTCGGATTATGAAAAATCCATCATCAGGGCTCTGAAATACATTAAATCGAAGTATTAAAACATTGTAACTATAAATCTACTGAGTAAACCGTGTATAAGACAATGAGATATAAAAGACATGATACAGCAAAATTATACAAAATATCAACAAACAATGGAAAGTTTCACTGCCGTATCACATTAATTTATTGACGGACGGTTTTTTAAAATGTACACAAATCGACTCTAAAATGCAGATATCGGACAAATTTAAGGTTGAATCCAAAATTTTAAAATTTGTTTTTAAAAATAAGACCTATTTTCAAACAGTGTTCTCTTATAAACGAGTTGGATGGTTTGGTCAGGTCATATATGTAATCCGAAACGTTTGGTTTTTATCATGACATTCTTAGCACGTTGGTTTTCCTTTTCAATTAGATGTGCAGATAGTTATATTCCACTATTATATCTTATCGAAGATTTCATTCAAAAGGTTCAGTCATGGTTCATGTATTAATCATCCACTTCTTTTTATTTCACACGAAATTCAAAGGATTTAGGATCTCGAAAATTACTGTCTTGAAAACCAGCGCTCACTTTGCAACTCAAATACGATAACTAGTGCGGCACGCATCCATGTCGCATGTAACCTAGAATATATTTTTGGGAAAACCATACACAGAAGCGTGAAGCCTCGCTTAAAAATGCGAATAATGTCGTAGTAAACAAAAAAAACTGGCACAAGCGTACACTTATGATGTACACCAACTCGTGCGAAGTATTGAAAGCATTTGTATAGCAGATCTCGTATCTAGTGCGCTTTGTGTCCAGTGTGCCTTATATTTAGTGTATCTTGTACCTAGTATACCTTGTACCCAGCATGGTCGAGCACACCTAACATCATGTACACTTAAGACCGTAAAAGAAGTGGACCGCACATCTGACGAGCGGTTGCGCTCTTTCGATAAAAAGAACGAAATGGTGCTAGCGGGGGGAATTTTTGAGCGTGATTTTATTCTGCTAAATTCAGATAGAGATGCATGTGCGCAATTATAGTGCTGGGAGACATAGGATTGGCGTAGCAACCGGAGAATGGGTTTTAAGCTCGTTTTTTTGCAATATTTTACTCTAGTCTAATATGGTTTTATCCTATTCTTGAATAAGTTTAATACAATACTAAATCAAATTCAAGGTTTTAGAAAAGTTCGTCATGAAGAGCTGGAGATAACGGTTTAGGTAACAGTATCTAGTGTACACGGAGCATCCAGTGCGCACGAAGTATCTGATGTATACTGATGATCTAGGCATTAGTGTGATTCAAGTATCTAGTGGCTATATCTAGAGTATACACACTGAATATCTAGTGTACATTAAGAACCTAGAGTGTAATGCTTACCTAGTGTGTACTAAGTATTTAGTCAGTATTGAGTGTTTTGAGTACACCAAGCGTGTAATGCACACTGAGTGCATCTAGTGTATGCAAAATACTTATGTAGCTTACACTGTGAATCTAGTGAGCTCAGAGTTTCAAGTTTACATTAAGTATCTAGTGTACACTGACTATCTAATCTACACTGAGCTTCTAGTGTACACCGAGTATCTAGTCCACACTAAGTATCGAGAGTACGCTGAGTGTTTAGTGGACATTGAGGAATGAGTATCTAGTGTCCGCTTAGCGTCTAGTCTACGCTGAGTGTCTAGTCCACGCTGAGTATCTAGAGTACACTGAAATGTGGTGAACGAAGAAGTTATGCAATTCCATAGCATATGTTAGCGCAATTTTCCCCGAGGTTTGCGTACTGCAAAATGAAAGCCTCAGGTCATTTTATTCCGAGAAATCTTCTTCCGGAAACTAAACAATTGAACAAACTATCGATCATTTAAATTCATTAAGGAACTGTATTGCACGGGAAACACTTTACTTTTAATCTCGAAATACTTGAAGTTAAGCAAAAATGGTAAGTGCATTCGATCATAAGATATTGAACAAAGCGTAAGCGAGTTCCAGCCACGCAAGAGCTGTAATTATAGCTTCTATTGTAATAAAAGAAAAAGAAAATAATCACTCATTCTGTTATAGTGGAAGGAAATTAATTAAATATTATAGCCTTCATTTCAATGAAAGAAAATGAATATTCGTTTTGGCCTATATTTTCACAAAAAGTAAAAAAATGATCGGTTCAATTATAATAGAAAAAAATTAGAAAATAAATTTTTTTCTATTACACTTGAGAAAATGAAAAATAACCGTAGTGCCTGTTACAGCGAGAAAAATTAGAATGAAATAGTTTCTACTGCAACAGAAGAAAATAAGACAATATATTTGGTAAAAGAAGAAAGCCATAAAATAATAACCGCTTTTATAATACTTGAAGAAAGCCTCACATCCCGAGAAGATCAAAACGGGCTGTCAAGCATTTAACATAAAATAATTATGCGAGTTTAATGAACCTGAAACTTGTCGATATGAACGTGAACATTACACATTTATGCGAGTTCAATGAACGTTCATGATTTATGCGAGTTTAATTAAATTTAAACATGTCGATACAAACGCGAGAAGTGGAAGAGATGCTCAAGTTTTTGCCGAGCCGGAAGCACGGAAGAGCAGCGCGGCGTGCAGCTGACTGGAGAGCTCAAGAGAAACAATGTAAATACTAACTCGCTCCTTTGCTTAGATGCACGCGTAATTAACACTACAAAGGGTCAGTAATGGCGGCCTAAAATGAAAGAGAAACTTCCCGTTCACAGAATTCCTTTGTTTCGAGTCAGCAGAAAATCAGCAGCTCCAACGCGTGGAATAACTTGACGCTGAACGCAGAGCATTATTTTAGCACGAATGTTCATCTTTTGAGAACTGAAGTTCGAAAAAACATGATGGAGAAAGTCCGTTGTAACTTGAGCGAGAATATTCGTGAGCAATTGAGTGCAAATACGAGGCAGATTTCTACGTCTGTGCGGAGTTACATCGATCATAAATACACATAAAATTTCGGTTTCTCTCTCAGTAATTTTTGTGCTTCGGCATGGTGATGGTATGGTATGGTGGTGTTGCATGGTGGTGTGGCATTGGTGGCGTGAGGTGGTGTGGCATTGGTGGCGTGCGGTGGTGTGGCATTGGTGGCGTGCGGTGGTGTGGCATTTGTAGCGTGCGGTAAAGTGACATGCAACTTGGAAAATAATACTTGGTCAAGGATTTAAATCCGCTTTAGTATTGAATTTCGCTGAGTCGAATAAGCATGCAAAATGCGATCGCTGAAGCTGCAAGTTGTGGGAACAAGCAGAGCAGCAAGCAGAGTAGCAAGCAGAGCAGCAAGCAGAGCAGCAAGCAGAGCAGCAAGCAGAGCAGCAAGCAGAGCAGCAAGCAGAGCAGCAAGCAGAGCAGCAAGCAGAGCAGCAAGCAGAGCAGCAAGCAGAGCAGCAAGCAGAGCAAGCATTCGTGTACCAAGACCTGTGACATCCGGCTAGCTCGCACGGCCGGGCGACTCGTGTAAATTAAGTTTGTGAAGTTTCTAATGTTCTTGCTAAGGTGAAAGCAACATGGAATATTTTTGTGCATGGGTCCTTATCAGTCACTCCGAAGAATTGAACTTGACGTTGGGGGCCCGACTCAATTGTCGCGTACAGAAGCTTATCTTCATTATGGCCGGGGACCCCACGCAATAGAGTGTCTCTGTAGCCTGAGAGATGCTTTCTTGTTGCCTGCTTCTTGTCTCGGCTCTTCATGAGGACGATAAGCTTTGTCCACTCGCTATGAAAGCCTCAAAATTGTTAACGTCCTCTCATTTAAAGTAAAATCCAGGAGCCGAAAATTAAAACAGGTTTGTTTTAGCGGCTCTTGTCGAATATTTTGACACTTTATTGTGCCTTAAAATGATACTTATTGAACACGTGTTTGGTTTAGCACAACTTAAAGAGACGCTCTCTCAAGAGTAGGAGCGAGGTGTCCAAGACTTGAACATATAGAAAAAATTTACGACTAACGGATTGCTCCTGACAGGCAAAGAAGACTGAGTAAAAAATATAGAAAACCTTTTACATTAAATTATCGTTTGCGTTAAATTCAGCGTACAAAAAATAAATTAGAGGCAAGCACACATTCCTGTCCTACTGTAGATCAGTTGTACTTTGATTAAGGCCCACAGGAAGATAAATACAACAAAATCAACAGCAACTATCATTAGCAGCAGTTCATTTTCATTCAGTTAGAATTCGACATGAATGGAAAGTTTTATACCTGAATTGTTTCCTCCATCATTGAAAGCAAAATCGATAAAAAAAAATTAGGTTATTTTAATCAAATGACATCACAGTGTGAGAGAACACGAGCGTCAAAATCTACAGCTAAAATTAGATGAAAATTACTCAACTTCGTTGGAGAAGGATGTTCGAATGAAGAAAGATTAATTTTTCATGACAGTGAATTTCAGTCGTAGCTCGTGACATCCAACAGCGCCGTGGTTAGACAAGATGTTGTGTGTGTTGGGAGCCTCAATTCCCGCATGAAGTTTTTCAGCAGCCAATCCGTGTCAAAAATCCAAGTATTTTACATCTGCTCAATAGTAATTTGCTGTACTGAAATTCTTGTGTTTTGCATGTGTTTAAAGTACAGTTTAAATGGAGTTTCGCGCATTGGAAGATTTAGAATTTCTGTTGAAAGCTTACAGGTGCGTAATGGAGTCTTGGCTAAATTGATTGTATTTTTTTATCGAAATTACGTGCTGTGTAAGAAAGTTTCTGAGAAGTAAAAAAAAATTTTAGCAAGTAAATAAAAATTAAAAGAAATGAGAATGCAAATTTAAGGTGAATTAATTCTTAAATAAATGGGCTTCAACATTGGAATTTTTCCGAAAATTGCATTTTCAAATTTCGAAAATGTTTGCTGAAATGAAGTTCGGCATTTTCTCGGGGTCGGGGAACGATTTTTTCATGGTCGTCAAAACTCTTACTTAGTAGGCATTGGGGACATCACGTCATACCTCAATTGTACGGCACTAAATTTGCTGTGCGTTACACAGGCCTGTTGCAGCCACTAGCTGTAAATTTCCATAGGGATACATTGTCGGGATGAAAATTTGTGCCAGAATTGGCATCGGATCTAAATTTTAAAGTTATATAATACGTTATTATTCAAGTACATATCACAACTTTCTCGATTTAGGTGTATTTCGTTTTAAATTTTTCATTTACCCACACTTTGGTATTGTCTAAAAGTAGAATAGTTAAATTTTGCACATTAAAAACAATTAGGAGACCTACGTTAAAGCAAGCAGTTACTACAATAATATTACAGGGTCACGATTCTTTCTAATTAATCACGGACAGAAGACTCGTTATTTACCAGTAAACATTGGCTGTTTCAATTAGATTGGTTATCCTCTTTAGATTTAACTAGAAAAGAAAACCCTACATGACAGATGATCGTTTTAACCTGAAACGTTCTATATTTCATAGGGATTAAAAACTAATTTAGCAGAACATAGGTTTACATCCGAAAATATTAATCTAACCTATAATACCCGTTTTGTGTTGGTTTATTTATTTCCTTATCTATTTTTTTGATGTTCGCTTCTTAAGAAACAGAGGATGTATATATCTTTGTTTGGTATAATGGAGACTGATTACATTTAAATATCAAAGTTTTTGCGGTTATAAACATTCAGAAATATAAGATTATTTTAATTGGGTATAAATTTTTAAATAAAATAAAATGGAAACGGTTCAGGAAAGAAGAAAAAGGCTTGACAGAGTACGCAAAAGAAAACCTAGGGCAGCGCCATCTCAGGAACAAAAAGAAGAAATCAGGCAGCTTGATCCTTCCTCAGCTACTCAGTCCGTCGGTTACGCTTTCGTCTGAGTTTGCGGTATCATGGATACCGAATTCCTCAGTGTATCATTAAAAGGTGGCCTTAACATGCATTGAATTGTTTGACATTTTATCAGGATAGGTTCGGTTAGGATAGGTTCGGTTAGGATAGGTTTGGTTATGTTAGGCTAGGCCACGGTAGTGGAAACAAGGTAGGTTTAAACCAGTTTTTTTACGTTGACGGTGTGGTTTTGCTGACGTCACGGCAACGAACTAATAGCAGCGCTCATATTGCATCTGGTACACGGTAGAGGAAACAAGGTAGGGTCATTTCTATGGGGGAAATTACACTTCTTCTTGTTCGGGTAGCCAATAGAAAGGCTTTATTTCAAACTAACTTTATGACGTCACCAAACCGCAGTGTCGTTAGGCCAATAGTGGAGACGGATTTGAGAGAGGCAGTGCTACCAGAAGCAATATGAGCGCTGCTATTGGTTCGTTGCTGTGACGTCAGCACACCCACACAGTCGACGAAAAAAAGACTGGTTTGAACCTACCTTGTTTCCTTTACCGTGATCTGGTAGCACTGCTACCCCCAAATCTGGCTCCACTATTGGCCTAACGACATGAGGTTTTGGTGACGTCATAAAGTTTGTTTGAAACAAAGCCTTACTATTGGCTAGCCGAACAAGAGGAGGTATATATTCCCCCATAGAAATGACCTTACCTTGTTTCCTCTACCGTGGGCTAGGCTAAGTTAGGATAGGAAAGGTTAGGATATGTCAGGTTACGTTAGGATAAGTGAGGCAATGTTGACGAAATTTTTTACGGGTCTACCTAGCTTTACGATAACGTTGTCCGTGGAAATTCCACGGTTCCTGCTACTACCTAATAATACCCTTGGCTTATTTGTTTCGAGTACACTTCTCCCATTTCTCTGTCACGCTCGTAAGTATAGTTATACTGACCGTACCTGTGATATAAGTTTCACCAGAGCACAAGAACAAGAATATTTTTTATCACGGGTATTGTTAGGATGGATAAATTTGTCATTCACATCTGGAAAATTTTTTCACGAAAATTATTGAATCCCGTCATTTTTGACCGGCCGTGCACACTAGTTTCATAATAATTACACTTTTTTGTTATTATCTTTCTATTTACATTACAGTGATAAAACCACCTGCTTTATTTGCCACATGCGATATCTGTAGAGCGCGAGTGTTAAAGTCGGAGAAACAAGTGCTGAACAGAGTCGTATCTTATTGGTCCGTAATAACCATGTTTTCTTAAACCTAATACCTATGCGTTCACTCAATCGCTCTAGATCGAAAGGATCTCGTTCGCCGTTTTCCTATCATATGTTAGGTCCGGCTTTTACTCCAAAGCATCAGAGAGTACTCGCGGTAGAATGTTTTAGTGAAATGATTTTACCATACACTATATTGAAATTAAATATAAGTTTCAGAGGAATAATGAACGCTCAGGAAGTGTATCACTAGAACTTTAAGACGTTTTTAAAACAGGGGCTAATTCCCCTGCATTAAAATGTCATTTTAATTATTGTACAGGCTTTGAGAACATTTTTCTTGCGTGCACGTACCTCAAAAATCCAAATCATGATTTAAATGGAATTTCATATCTTCGTGCAATCTCGATATCTCACATTCGAGAGAGCATAATAGCATAATTGCGTGCATAAACAACTTGAAAAATAAATCGAGTGGGTTACAAACATTTCCGACTAAAGTACTTAAAATTATTGCAGATATTGTAGCTCTGCTGATATCCAATATTATAAATCAGTCTCTCTTCCTAGGCACTTTCCCGAACTCCCTCAAAGTTGCTAGAGTAACCCCTATCTTTAAAAATGGTGAAAAAGCCTGTGTAAACAATTATCGACCTATCTCCGTGCTACCAATTATTAGCAAGGTATTCGAGAAAATTGTGAATAAAAAGTGTACTCTTATTTTGAACAAAAATCATTTTTCTATGATAAACAATACGGCTTTCGTTGTAAAAAATCAACAACACAGGCAATATAAAATCATTTACAATTCCTTTATTCTAATATAGATGAAGGAAAACCTGTCTTCTCTGTATTTCATGACTTTCAAAAAGCATTCGATTGTGTGGACCATAACATATTACTCTCGAAACTACATTGTTATGGCATTCGAGGAGTTGCCCATGATTGGTTCAGATCTTACCAAACAAATCGGAAGCAATACGTTGTAATTGACTACGCAAAATCGGACCCACTAACAATTAGCCATGGAGTTCCACAAGGATCTGTTCTTAGGCCTCTCCTATTTCTGAATTTTATCAATGATATTATTAAATCTACATCATTTTACTAATTCATACTTTTTGCCTATGACAGTACGCTTTCTGCGGTCCTTCCGGACCAAAATCCCGCTGTGATTGCGGAGAGTATAAATAATGAACTCCATAATGTTTCATTGTGGCTTAAAGCTAATAAAATAAGCCTTAATATCGATAAAACAAAATATATTACATTCTTATACAAGAAAAATATATCTCTCCCACGCATTAAAATTGGCGAAGGTGAAATCGAAGAAACGAACTCATGTAAACTTGTGGGCATCATAATAGATAAACATCTGACGTTCAAAGAGCACATCGCCCATATTAGTTCTAAATTATCAAAATCCATCGGAATCATAAATAAAGTCAAAAATTTCCTGCCTGAATCAGCTTTCCCAATGCTCTTCCGAACGCCCATTTCACCAAACTTGCAATACGGAATAGAAGCATGGCACGGAACTGATAGAAATAAAACAAATAAAATTTTTACTGTGCAAAAAAGAGCCATAAGAGTGGTAAAGAACCTAGAATACAATGCTCACACAAATGATTCACTCAAAAATTTACAAATACCTAAACTTTCGGATCTTTACAAAATCTCCATTTGTAATTTCATTTATAAAACATTGACAAATGAAGGTGACAATAGCCTAAAACAATTATTAACTGCGCAAACTGGTCATCACGACCATTTAACCCGAAATAGAAGTAAATTCATGCTTCCTTATTATTCTAAAGCCCGGTTGCATCACAGTATCCTCTTCGTTGGAACTAAAACTTGGAACTCAATACCTGAGGAGATCCGTGAAAGTAATTCTTACAAGGTATTCAAAAGAAATCTTGAGTCTCACATCCTATCAGAATACTAGTCGTGTAAGATCACCAAGTCAAATCTTGCCTCCTACATGTCTGTTCCTGATGATGTAATTTGCCACCGGTAATATAGCCTATTTTCAGTCTGCTCTTAAATCGTTTATCAAATATACTGTTGAATATAGTCCATTTGACCTATATTGTAAAATGAAGCATAAAATATCGAATTAATTATCTCATTGATCAGTCAAATGAGAAACTAGGTTAAGTGAATTAGGTTAAACTTTATTGTACACCTTAGAATAATGTGATGGTAGGACGCTCTAGAAGTCGCTAAACTTGTTCGGGCCCACAGGTAGCTAAACGTAAATTTGACCATTGTTCTAGACTTAAGAAACATTCTACCTCTGTAACACCTGTGGTAGATAAATTGTTTAAATTGTTTAAATAATCTTTCTTTCTTCTTACCATTTCAAGTCTTCAAGTTAATACTTGCCTAGTGCAGACACGGTTAGTACATAATGCACACACGGCTGTGATGGACGATTACATGCAGGGGCTTGACTGAGTTGCCAACCGTGTTCATTTCATAAATTCAGGCATGGAATTCAGGGGATGGAATTTAGAACTGCTGGAATACTGGAAACGATGTCTGGAATACGTCATGTCTGGCCGGACGCCAAGTATTCCAAGCGAGACATATTCGACGGACGCTGAAAGCATCTCAGTCGCTGAACAATTCCCGATGGTATAATATATATTGACCCGAGTGATTTCTCGTGTAGCTGACGATTCAACGATTCCATTAATTAAAAATTAATGCTATGTTTAATATCTTACTGGCGGCATAGTTCTAGTAAATTCTTTGATGTTAAATGATACAAGAAAAGATTGTTTTCCTTCCTGAACTCGATTATACGAGTAATAGTGGAATTGGAACCTACTCATTTACTCATTCGGAATCTAGCAACTTAACAGGGTTGTCAAGTGGCACTCGTTTTTTAGGAAATTTTATTTGAACGAATGCTAAAGCTTGAGACTAGCAAAAAAATCAAGCAACTCTTCAGTGATCAATACTTTTGAATCGGTCTTTGAAATTTTTATAGGTTTCTCAATTACACTGCACATTTACATTGGCTCGCTGCTGTTCAATTTCAGACGGCGCCAGGCTCGTGGGCCGGATGTTGTAGGTTTGGTTCCTATACCTGCATCAAGTGTATATTTGTTTTTACTGTGCATGGGCTCTAACGTGCCTTCAGTTAGAATCGTATCATAAAATGAATAAAAGTTAATCACAGAATAACTTAAGAGAAAATAATTCTCCCACATTACATTCACGAGAGTGTCGATACGGAATAAAAGCGTGCGGAAACACTTTTAGAAACATCGAATTTTGAATATCCATTAATACCAAGAACGCGCACCGTAATGAGCCCGTCTTCTATATCCCTTCTCTTCTCAGTTACAGAAGAATCATTTTCTTGACGTTAATGAGCTGCGTGTGATAAGAGAAGATATTAGGTGAGCTCACGGCCTCATGTTCTGATATAATTCGCACTTTGCCGGAAAGCCTAAAAAATTAATGGCAGCCCTGCCCAAAAAAATTATCTTCTGAGCTATTCCAAAAGGCTAAAGCTTAATAAAACAAACAATAAATACTTTAATGATGCACAACCATGGTGCTGATGCAGAGTGTCGTAAAAAATTGTGCACGAGAGGTTGTGCCAATGTGTTTGATCGCTCAGTGAAGCACAACTTTTAACACTCATAATTGAATTAAAATTTGATGACACTTGCTCGCCAATATTGCTGGCTATTAGTGAAAATATGCGGACAAATTGTTTCATTACGTTAGTGAGATGTATTGGGAGAAAGTCAAGATGAGGGTGGTGCAGAGACGGAAGTTTCCGTAGTTAAGGTCGGTGTTTATGGCGTATGATTAAGTTGATGAAAAAGTCGAAAAAATTTGAAAATTAACTTTGTGGCAAAAATAATGAAAGTCTTTCGATCATAAAAACTAAAATGTCCCGAAACGTTTTTTCCCTTATGTTCAAAATAATTCGTAAACGACTCGTCGATGGTAGTCTGTCTATTCCCATTCGTTTCCGATTACCCTGATACATACTTATTCCCTAATGACTTTTGGAAGAAACGTTTCATTCCCAGAAAAAGTCCTATCTGCTTTCTTGTATTATTTTTAATTCAGACCTCGTGAACAGCTGAAGTAAGCTATGAAGCGAAGCATAAATGTGCTTGTGGCTGTTTTTGATGCATTCATTAGACAGGCTCACTCAACTCACTCTGAAAAAGACAGACCATGGGATGATTAGCAAACTTCTCCTCACCGGGCGAGGAGCTGATGATTTTTGCTCCCAGCAATCCCGTTCAGCGATTCAATGCTACGATTTTAAAAATATTTTGACACACACAGATAAAAAAGTGGTGAGCAAAAGAAACACCACGTTCAAAAATATCGAACACAAATCGAATAATACGTTTGAAATTTTATTTTCAACACTCTTTATTGAGTTTTTTTTACCAACGCAGATTAATTTACAGCAAAAAAATCATAAACACGTACGTTACCATAATTTTATACAATAATGTCCGTGATATATTTTTGCGTGAATACATTTTTGGGTTTTTGTGTTGTAAAATTTTTCTTCACTTTCAAAAGACTCTTAAATGCGCCTATCAACATGTTCGTTTTAAATGTATGGTGATAAATGAATGTGCTGCAACACGCTCGCCTCCTCGACTCGTTTGGGAGAATGAAATCCATTAGTACAGAACGTAATTATCTTGACGGCATTATTCGCTTTTCAGTAGACTAAAGTGTGCATTTAGTGCAATAGTTTACTAATTTACGGAAACTATTAACAACTGAAGATTCGATAAAAATTTTCACAGGGAAATAATAAAGGAAAAAGTTGGACGTGTTGCTACTACAATTGTATGAAAATTTCCAATCTAAAGGCGTACGAACGGCTCTCATTTAGAAGCTAATTTGCGGGACTCAGACATTTCATACGATCAAATTATACAACTTACATCTTTCCAATGCATTCATTTAACTGTTTAATGTGTCGTGCGTTAATGATTGAGTTGAGCGTCTACATTATTGAAGAGCTTCTTCGCCATTAGCACCGCATTATGTCGGAGCGCTAACTGAGTTATTCTTCCATTACGTGGATAGTTTGCTTTAGTTTCTACTACACACACTGAAGCCCTCATTAAACTTTAAAGGTTGCTCTCTTTTTTCCACAGGCAGCCGTTTTCGCACTCATGCTCCCAGAAAAACATTCAGAGACGACAAATATTTAGGTGACCCTAAGCTAGGAAAATTAGGATAGAAAGTAAATGCAAAATAATTGGTTTAATTTCGTATTTTTGCAACTTTCGTACTACACCGATCGCTGTGCTATTTCTTCATTACGATGGCATTTTGTAGCACCAATTTCAGTTATTAGCATTGAATCTCATTCACAAATTCAAGATATGGAACGTTTCTTCGCTTCTCTAATTAATTCTTGCAAGAGATGTTCGGTTCTAAAACAAATCGTTAGACTGAAATAAAAACAAGCAGCAACGTCGAGTGCCTATTGAACCTGACATTCATCATCAACAGCATCAACATATCAAAGCTTTATTTGCATAAAGAGCTACCCGTTCATTTAACATCCCACATTGCTATATAATTTGCAGAATAGAGAAAGTTTCCAGAAGTTCACAACCGTGGCCGTCAATTTCAAGATCCCGCGATGCGATCCTGTTGATGTCGCATTTTTAGTTGCTGCGGAGGAAAGCCAAAGTCGGAGGCGCGAGCGGCCGCGGCCGGGGAGTCTAATTAAAGCTTTTGTTCCTTCAAAGGTGTCCTCTAAATGGCAAGTTCACACTCACGTGAAATTAACATCAAATGCGCGAATAATGGGATGCCAAATTCCTGATGAGAATTAACGGAGACTGGCAGGAGGGGATGCGATGCAGGAGATGGAGGGGCGGCAGTAAACGATGAGGTGATTAAGTTTTTTTTCAAATTTGGGATGAGTTTTAGAGCGTTGAAACTAAACCTCACTCGAGGAAAATTCTAACCATATTATGTGACGACTAAATCGACCTTTATAGAAAGTTTAAAGAAGACGCTTTGTTCCAATTGAGATCCAATCGGCAGATTGAAACACATGATCTACATTGACTCCTAAAGATTGAAACACATGATCTGCATTGACTCCTAATTTGATGATTGTAAAATTGTTCTTTGAAAAATTGATGCCACGGAATTATAATTTTTATGAACTGTTAGATGCCACTTACATATGTGTCAAATTGACTGAAGACAATCCGTGGCAGCGATAAAGAACTTTTTGTGCAAACTTGAAAACATTAACTCCATTCGTGAGGATGCGGATTGACGTGTAGGAAGGATGGCGGTAATAAAATTAAAAATAATTGCGTATGTTTTTGTATTGATCAGAAGAAGTCATCATGGTTCTTAGCTGCTTAGAAGAAGTCATCAGGGTTCTTAGCTGCTTAGAAGAAGTCATCACGGTTCTTAGCTGCTTAGAAGAAGTCATCAGGGTTCTTAGCTTAGCTAGTTCATTTTCCTTTGAAATTTCGAGATGTCCATTCTGATATATTGTATGAAGCGTATGGGTTGGGCTGACTAAACAAACTATAGTCACATCATATAGAAGACATAAATTGTCTTTAGCAAAATCCCCCAGTTTTTGCGATATTTCATCGAACTGACGTGATGACGGAATCATCGGAGGGGGTACTCTTCTGTCGTGAGGGGAGAGCACAAAATATTGCTCAGAGAAATTAGATTATAAATTAATTTGAGCCTCCCTAACCACAGAAAGGTGTTCTCAAAAGAGGAAGGAAGAAGGCCCTTATTTAGTATTGTATAACAGGAGCAGGGAATTCATGCGCAAGATGAATGAAACAGCAAGAAACCCTCCGCTAAGCTAGATTGAAAGAGTTTTATGGAACATAATAAAAGTTGAAGAAGAAAGGAGCACGTGCTGAAAAAATGATAGCAATTAGTAAAAAAATATGGCCCGCAATGAAACAAAAAAACCATTCCATTGCAGCAAAAGAAATGCCTTCCTAACCTTCACCTCGGGACCTCATGGAATGTTGCGTGATGCCGCGAGTCTGGCGAGTCGCCATAAATTTTACCGCTTTCAAACGCTTTGTTCGCGAAAAATTTGAAATGAATAGACATTATATTAAAATACCTGAAAAACTAGAGAGATTTTTAATGACGTCGCCAAAAAATTCATTGAATAATGCTGCTAACACTACATGCGTCACTGGTGCACATGAGTGCTAGTGCTCCTCCAGCCGTCCAGCTGCTCAGTTTAGCACATGGCCAAAAAAGCTAGTTCATTGTTCTTAGAAATTTCAAAATATCCATTCTGTAATTGAATAAGTTTGATTCGATCACCGAAATTGATGTTCAGCGCTAGTCGATTTACTTCTGAGATGACTCAGTTACTTCCTGTGTAGGTGCAGACGTCTATGGATGTTCGTTTTTTCTTATAAAGAGAGTTACTCTATGATGTAGGATTTAACTGAAGTTAGTTTTCATATAGTTTATCAGTCGTTGGCAAGAAGGAAACTGACGAAAGAGATACAGGTGTTAAAGATCTAGATAATTTTTTAGTTTTTCGCAGGGCTTTAATAATTTCAAAATATACTCAAATAAACTTAAAACTATCAGAATTCCCCTCCACTGGCTAATCTTCATAAAAGTCGGCTCTCAAATTGGAGAAAAAGGAAGTCTTCTTGACGATACGGGCACATGGAAACTTTTCAAAATGACGACCATTCTTTGCATTGATTTTCTGGTACTCTGGATGCCGCCGTTTAAATCTGTGTGGATGTGCAGCGAAGCGTGAGTACGGGCGCTTGGGTGCTGACCTACAGTAAATTTAAGCCCGAGGAACTGTAGGGCTGTGCTCCTACATGACGTCCAAGAACAGTTTAAATTTAAATTTTATTCGAATTATCTTCAAGACTTATTCCGAAGACATTCAAGCCTGGGTAAAAATCTACAGTTGTAGATTAGCTCAATTTGTTCCTGAAACTACCAGCTACTTTTGTCATCGCGTGAGATTTTTTTCATGAAAACTTGGGTGTTTATGAATTAATTTTAATTTGACGGAATTCTCGGTAATTTCAATAACTTTAGTCATTTTTTTTATAACTTCAATGATTTTAGTCATCATACTTAGATATTGCTTAAAATATTGCTTAGAGAAATTAGATGAAAAATTAATTTGAGCCTCCCCAACCACAGAATGAACACTGAACACTGAATGTGTTCGAATACTGTTTCACCTATCGAAATTGAATTTTGAACACTGAATGTGTTCAAACTTCAATAATTACAGCAACCAAACCAGCAGCAACGTGGAAATCGAATAACTGCGAAAAAAATGTCCACCATCTCAGTCGAAGAACAGTCGAGCGATTTCAGATGCCAAAAACACGCAGGCGGAGAAAGAAAAACCTCATGTCCGATATTAATGAGCAAAACTTCGGTTTTTAAGATACTTAGACGATTTTGTTTCTTACTGCGCCACCCGTACACTCATGTCAGAGTGCACCACTGAAGGCGCGTTCGCAAGAGCACACTATGACTGTCACGGCCAGGACGAGGAGCTTTATTTCAGCCTCGCAAAGAAGCATAAAAGCGACCAACTCCGAAGTCTCCGTCTAACTGAGTGTGACGCTGGAATTTCCCTTTAAAGCGAAATTTAGTATCGATTGTCGGAAACATTTTTGACCGGCCTCCGTTCCTTTTATCTGAGCGATAATTTATGGTTTAGTCCGACCAGGTCCGGATAGGAACGCCTGTTGGAATTGGAACTTAGACGTTTTCTTATTGAAATGCTCGTACAAATACGAGAATTAGTGGAGGCCTGGGAATGGATTGGATTGGCCAGTTTTTAGGACGGCTAATTTAAAAGGACAAGACATGGGATACGCTAGGAAGAAACGCCTAAATTTACACACTCATAAAAATAACGCGCATGAAAGACAAGCGCGACAACATAATTCCTTCGAAAAGAAATTCGCTGTGGTGATTCTTAGTCCAGGGAGGGTCATTATGAGGAAGTCGGCGTTAGTTTGGATCGCCTTTATTTGCATGTCAAGATTTAAGAGAGTCAAGGCTAAAAAACTAGTTCATTTTCCATAGAAATTTCGAAACATCCATTCTGCAATTGAATAAATTTGATTCGATCAACATGAATTGAATAAATTCATGATCAATATTGATCGTACTGTTAACGATTCTTACAATTTCGTTGCCACATTTAGGTAGTTGGAGACATTTTAAAACGTTTTACATGAATGACATTGTGCTCGCAAATGCTTAGTTTCCAAGATATATCATCAATAACGCATTGACGGCAGTAAGCATTAACGGTAGTTCCGATATGGCTCTTCCTTCGTTGGTCGAATGCGGAACACGCGAAATTTCTTGGCGGAAATCATCGGACTCAGTATTGCTGAGTTAAGTTAAGTTATTTCAAGTTTACTCAGGTTGGTTTTGGTTTTTTTTTTTAACTAACCTAACTTTGCCCAACCTGACCTCACCTATCGTTACTTCAATACTGAATTTCAGTTGATTTACGTGTCCGTTTTTTCAATTTTATATTCGACGTTCCTATAACTTATGAGTTAAATACCTCGAAAACTGAGCATTTGCTGGCACAATGTTATTCGTGTAAAACGTCTTTAAATGTTTTCAATTACCCAAATGTTGTAACGAAATTATGAAAATCGTTGACAACATTAAAATAAACATTGACCAAATTCATGGATGGAAGAGAGCAATAATGTGTTACTGAACCCTTTATCGCACTAGTTTGTTATATAAGTCAATTTAGGAGAATTTTTCAGTTTCAATCATTATTACGGAACTCAATTGATTACGCACTAAATTGAATAATGTCTTGAGCAGGAGACATCTCGGGACAAGTCCAGCATTATCAGAAAATACCATGGAGAATACCACTGAGCACGAGACATCTCGTGGCAAGTCCAGCATTATCAGAAAATACCATGGAAAAACCACTGAGCACGAGACATCTCGTGGCAAATCCAGCATTTTCAGAATATCCACCAAAAGAGATCTCGGGTTAGTCCGGTAAGGTATTATTTCGTTTCAGGTCGAAGGACAATTATGCTAAACGCGGTGCATTCTGATCGCATTTATCCAGGAAGAAATGAAGCAGAAATTATTCATGTTCCCATGAAAGAAATCCTGTCCTCGTTAACATACTTTACCTTGATGTCGTTCCTTCTGAGCGATTTGTATGCTATTTCATGTTATAATGCATTCATTTCAGAGGTAGATGGAATACAGAAAACTTCAATTGCCACTTTACCTTTCTGAGATTAGCCTGGATGTACCGAGATGCAGCTGAGCGCAGGGAGATCGTCTCGACTCTCAGTACGGTGCAGCAAAGTTTCAAATACGCGTTCTTCTTACTTCTCAAGCTTCACATTTCTTATGCGTCACGCTCTTGAATAACGTCTTTTCGATCGCCATGGTAATTCTAAACATTTTCTTCGTTGCCTGCTTCCTTTCAATAAAATTTTAATGGCTCACGGATCATCCTTTCACAAAGAACTAACACTGGAAAACAAAATTGAAAATTTGCGGTTGAAGTGTCTGTTGTTCATAAGGTGTAGGCTACTTGCGAACTGACGGTCGCCGGCAGCTGTGGCTTTGCTTCAAGTCGTGCCTCAATTTTACGTTTTTTTCTAATTATTCACATTGAGAAAATTATAAGGAGCTTTCATACGGATGAAGATGATGTATATAAGATTCATCCTTGAAAAGTTAGTTTTTTAAGTTGATGAAAAATCTAAAAAAAATTTTATTCATGTGCTAAGAAGGGAAGTTTGAATTTTTCTGTTTAGAGTTTTTGATATTCTCCATAGCGTGATGAAAGACAAAGTAATCGTTGTGTTAAAACACCCATCGAGGACAAGAAGTTATTAGGCCAAAATAAATGTAAAAATTACCATATTTATCCCAGTTTATTTCCACAGTCATATTATCGTAACTTTCCTCCATTTCAATCAGTACCTTGCAATCAATGTACAAATCGTAACGAATAAGTCAGCAAGACTGCTCGTGGCATGTCCTGGAGCATGAGCTAAAATTAGAAGAAATACGACGTCTGGGACACTAAGACGCGCCTGGACGACCGTAATACGACCGCACGAGACCAAGTTTACTATTGCCGTAAGACCACACCAAAACAAGGCTGGCCTCGTCCAAGGCAATATTTAGTCGCTGCTCTCCGCCATCTGCGGTCCAATGTCGCACCAGCTGTCGGCTCGTAGGGCCGAGGTGCCACTGCTCCCCTTCCTTGTTAATTAGAAAACTTTAGCAATACGCCAGAATGACAGCCACCAACGCCACGGACATTTGGTGCCACATATTTAGCCTCGCTCACAGCACTCTCTCCGAGTGAGGAGCCTGTGTTCATACCCCTGCGTGTGACCGCTGGGCATGTAACCAAAACTGTGTGCTGGGTTCGTGAAGCTCAAGTGAACTGCATCGTGGTGTCCAGTGACGATGTTTTTAAAATGTACTCCAGGATGGAATTGTTTATTCGCAGACGACCAAGGGCTTTCTTACTAAGCTTTGACCGCAATATGTTATACTGAAGTTTAATGTTAAACTCAAATTTAAAGTCAATTATAGTAGGCGCTTTTGAAAAACGCAAACATTAACTGAATCATGCCCTTAGCTTCAATAAAGTATTTATGAAAATTGAGTTTGTAACTATTGGTCGGTCAACAGCATTATGAAATACCCCTCCGTAGCCACTGGTGGCGTTCGTTGCGGTCAAAGTGTTAATTCTCGACACTTGTGTGCTAGTTCCTCCGCTGAGTACGTGGCTATTTTCTCATCGTTTTCGCTGAATTGTGCGCTCGCTGTATGATGTGGTCTGGAAATGAGTAAAACAGTAGAGGATGTCACTCGTGTCTTTTTTATTTACCTTCGAAAACATAGCTAATTTCTTCAGTGTGAATGAATTATTGCATCAGGAAATGTTTTAGTGTCGACATACGAGAATAAATGAGAAACCTAACATAAGAAGCTATGACACTAAGATGACACGTGATACTGCTAGTGTCTGTCTATCGCGTGTGTCAATTTTTGCCAGAGTTTGACTTGCTATTCCAGCGCAGCTATAATCCTGTCTTCTGAACCTTACAGGCGATAATCCTTATTTCAAAAAATCACTGAAGAATGCAGTGGCATCATTACTTAGAGAAAAAATTTCCTTATACTGCCAATGACCAAATTTGCTGTATTTTATAAATATTTAGTTAACTTCTCATTACGTGATGGGAAGAACGTACGATTGTTTCTGAGTTCGAGTAGCTGTTCAACAGTTTTAAAAACATCAGCAACATAATTTTCGAAGCAGTCATTAGTTTCCATAATCACTGTTAATAACTCAGGGCCTTATTTCATAATTCATTTATTGATCAATTCTGCCTGCACACATTCAAATTTTTGACTAATACCAACAAATAAACCAAAATCCCATCACCAAAGAGAATACCTTATTTGAACTCAATGCAACTCTGCCTTCCGAGAAAATTTCCGAACTGCAATTCGTGGTTCACATCCCTTAAATTTTAGAAATCACATCAACATGACAAAGGCAAATAGTCAACTCAACACAACTCTGCCTTCCGAGAAAATTTTGAACTGCGATAACTTGTCCGTGTCACATCACTTCGAAATCACATTAACGGGACGAAGGCGAATTGTCCCGCTTCTTGAGGACAGTTTCTATCCAGGGCAGGTAGGGCCCAAGTCTGGTGTTGACGGAGGGCAAGTCGGGGGTGCCGCACCCTCCTCCGCCCTTCACGAGCCCCACGATGACGTACCGGTCCAGCACCCCGTCGTATATGTGCAGCGGACCTCCGCTGTCGCCCTGGTGTCAGTAATTAATTTAAAAAATTGGAGTAATTAAAACGAAATTAATTGTATTGTTTCAGATAAAAAATCTGAATGGAATCAGAGTTGAAATTTGGAAGTGGCTGCAATAAAATTACGGAGCCGATGTTCAGTTTCTGCTGTGAAGAAGTAACGCAACTTATATTCAGTGCCTGCTGTGTAGAAATAACGCTACTTATGTTCAGTTTCTGCTGTGTAGAAATAACGCAACTCATATTCAGTGTCCACTGTGTAGAAGCAAATTTCAATGACTGGCCACATACACATGTTGAAAAATCCTCTGAAACAAGATAGAACACTTTTTCACAACTTGTTTTTGGTATATGTTCGCATTTTGTTCAAGAATAAATTAAATTGTGATATACTCTGAAATGCCGCTTTACACCGTGATTTCAACACGGGTACTGTCATGTGAGGGATTATGACACAGATGTAGATGTTTCTCAGTTCTGCCGCTTTCGAGAGAAGAAAAGCGTGGTGGATACGATAAGGCTTCATGACTTTCATTTCAGATTTGTAAAGACCGTTTCGACTTTACCATGTTTCATCGCACGCTCGCTATAACATTGTGCTGCAGAGATTAATCATTTTTATAAAAACCTATGATATGTTTATTTTGAGCCTTCAACGAACGAGTGGGAATAAAATAGTTTGACACAGCAAGCCAGTGCAAAAAATATGAAATTGAAATAAGGAGAATAAAAATAAGGCTGCAACATTGCGTAGAATCTACAAAAGCTTTGTTCCATTTCTTTAAAAGTGAAATGAAATATTCTTTCTGCGAAGGAAGATCGTTACTTTATCCCTGAAGAACACCGTCAGCACACAGCATTGTGTGAATTAATACGACGGACGTAAAAGAATTACGAGTATGAGCCCATGATTGATTGTATTTGACACTCAAGAAAACATAGATCAATTTTCACGATGAATAAAAAAACAAGGAACTATTTTAGGACAACACATTTTTCACTTCAAATTAATCCAAGTCAAGTTCAATTTAATCCAAGTCAAGTTCGTGATTATCCAAGTCAAGTTCAAATTAATCCAACCCAAAGCTGAGTTAAGAATTGACTTAATCACATGTTAATTTGAGTTTTTTGTGTTAAATATGTCTCTATTTGATGTGATGAGCATGAAAAAAGTTTTTCCTTTCAGTAAGGAATACATAAAATTTCTGCAATATAAAAACAAGCTGTCGTAAAATGTGGTAAGTATCCAGCATCAGGAGGCAGAGTGTGATTCAGATCTTTGAGCGGAGTAACAGATAGAAGCCAATTATAAAAACTTTGGATTATACTACATATTAAAGTTGTTTTACAACTCTACATTAATGACAGTATGCATCCATTTAAATATTTATGTTCATAGGCAATTTTATGTTCCATCAACGCATACACTTAGTAGTATGGAAGATTAATTTACACTCGTGTAGAGATTTATATGCATGAAATTTCACTTTATCACTTATACAAAATCATTTATGCACGCAACTACCAAAGATTACCATTGGGCGATATGTAGATTTACCCTTTTAAAAGAAATCTAGCAACGAAGTCTGTTTTTGCATGTTCAAACGATTTTTGTAAAAATAAGTTGCAATTTGTTGCATCGACAGAGATGAAATATTTGCCTTGCCCTATTCATTTGAAGGGGTGAGAGAATTTGTACTGCTAATGTAGGATTGTTTCTGTGTAGAAGTGTATTCATATAAATTATAATCAAATGGTATCGTACCTAAGTAGTCAGTGAATCGCATTTGCATATTTCTTTGAAAGTTTAAATCTACATATCGTCAAATGGCAATCTTTTGTTGTTGCATACATATATGATTTTACATATTGGATAAAGTGGATTTTCACGCATATAAATCTCTTTAAGAGTGTAAATAAATCCTCGATACTACTATGTGTATGTGTAACATAATATTGCCTTTGAACATAAATATCTGAATGGATGCCTACTGCCATTAATGTAGAATTGTAAAACAACTTTAATGTGTAGTTCAATACGAAATTTTTACAATTGGCTTCTATCTGTTCCTCCGCTCAAAGATCTGAATCACACTCTGCCTCCTGATGCTGGATACTTACCACATTTTACGACAGCTTGTTTTTATATTGCAGAAATTTCATGTATTCCTTACTGAAAGGAAAAACGTTTTTCATGCTCATCACATCAAATAGAGACATATTCAACACAAAAAACGCTCAAATCAATGAGTGATTATGTCAATTCTTAATTCAACTTAGGGTTAGATTAATTTGAACTTGACTTGGATTAAATTGAACTTGACTTGGATTAAATTGAACTTGACTTGGATTAAATTGAACTTGACTGGGATTAAATTGAACTTGACTTGAATTAATTTGAACTTGACTTGGATTAATTTGAACTTCACTTGGATTAATTTGAACTTGACTTGGGTTAATTTAAACTTGAATTGGATTAATTTGAATTTAACTTGGATTAATTTGAACTTGACTTGGATTAAATTGAACTTGACTAGGATTAAATTGAACTTGACTTAGATTAAATTGAACTTGACTTGGATTAATCTGAAGTGAAAAAGGTGTAGTTTCCATATCAATACCAGTCACCGTACGAAATGACGAAGGTATTGAAATAGATCTACTGCAACTTTACCCAAATGATTGATGGTTCAAAAAAGGATTTGCCCCTTTTCGATGCTGAACTTTGCCAAAATATTCTTCTAACGAGGCACAAAAATTTGCTCCAGGAAGCACACGTGTTGAGCTCTTACTGATGGCCAACTACATGGGTGACAGGTGACGGTGTGCATGGGTGAAAGGTGACGGTGTGCATGGGTGACAGGTGACGGTGTACATGGGTGACAGGTGACTGTGTGCATGGGTGACAGGTGACGGTGTGCATGGGTAACAGGTGACGGTGTGCATGGGTGACAGGTGACGGTGTGCATGGGTGACAAGTGACGGTGTGCATGGGTGACAGGTGACTGTATGCATGGGTGACAGGTGACGGTGTGCATGGGTGACAGGTGACTGTAACACACCACACCTGATCACAGTGTGATGTGGACCAGATAGGTCAGCTACAAGAGAACAGACCAGAATGGCACACTAAGAGAGCAGAACAAAATTGGAGACTAAAAACAAACAAAAGAGTAAACCAGAAGGATAGACCAGAAGGATAGACCAGGAGGGTAGACGAGGAGGGTAGACCAAAAGGGTATTTCAGGAAGGCACTCCAAGAGGGTACATCAGAAGATTAGATTAGATGTTAGTTTAAGCCTCCCTAACCGCTAAATAAGCGCTCCGAAGAAAGGAAGGAAGAAGGCACCATTTAGTTTAGAGATAAGGGAACGCGGAATCTATGCAGAAGGGGCATAGAAACAGTAAGCTGAGAAAGAAGTTTATGAAACAAGATAAAAATTGACGAAGAAAGTAGTAGGTGCTGAAAAACAGGACAGCAGTGAACCGGAAAAAAGATGGTCCTTAACAAAAGAAAACATTTTTTTTTTTCAACAAAAAGAAGGCCTAGCTAACTCTCAGCTAGGGCCCTTACACATTTTTCCCCTGAGAATTCTAATTCCCAAATATACTATAGTTGTATCCCCCTGAGGGAGAGTAGATCACAATAGTAGACCGAAAGGATTTACCAGATGGGTTGACTAGAAAGATAGTCCAGAAGGGAAGGCCCAAAGTGTGGCCAGAAAATGGAATCACAGAACAAACCAAAAGACTAGACTAAAAGAGTAAATCAGGAAAGTAGACTGGAATGGCAGACCAAAACACTAGACCATGAGACTAGATCAAAAGATTAGACCAAAAGGGTTAATTATCAGAGTAGCCAAGATGAGTAAGCGAGAAGAGTAAGTAGAAGGATAAATTGAGCAGGAAGATCAGACTGATACACCAGAGACCAGATTGATAAACCGGAAGAGTCGTTCTGATATGTAGACCTGAAGGCTGGATAAGAAAAATCGACCAGAAGAGCAGACTAGAATAGCAGAGTAAAAGATTCGCTCATGGGTCAAGTTGACAGAAACGCGCTCACCTTGCGGGTGAAAAAAAATAGAAATTAAACTACAGAATGAAATAAACTACGAGGATAGAAGATACACTCGCCGAGCAGCATTCTTTCCTCATAGACACATAAAAAGTAAAATTAAATTGCAGAGTAAAATATGAAAGAAGAATTGAAAATAAACTCGACAGCATGGAACTGAGAGCACCACCCTCACCACACAGGTATAGAAATAGTGAAATTAAATTGCAGTGAAATCTAGGAGAAAGAAAAAAGAAAGAAAGAAAAACAGTTTATTTCCAATAGAGATGGTACAAAAGTACCATCATTGGTTTTTAA